>CM060961.1:136563563-136763563 GCA_030765045.1 Tenodera sinensis | reverse complement strand
ATTTCTGTATGACAATACGTTATTGTAAAAATGTCCTACATAAGTCTTGCGCAGTGTACTTTCTGCAGGCACATGTTGTCGAGTGTACTTGGCAAGCAAGTTTTTAAATGTCGGATTATTAATTTTGAACAAGGGAATATCAGCAGCTAAGAATGCTTGGCACAAGGCATAGGAAAATTCAGTAACCCTACTTCCTAAACACTCTACTAGCTGTTTTTGAACAAGTCTTTGTTTGCGAGTTATCTGATTAAATTCTCCTTATGTTTTCCTGTGTTTATGTGCTGAACTATTTGAAATGTTTTCTCACTTCCTACATTTTTCTCACACGCTCCACAAAACAGTGCCCTATTATCTGTAGATATTAAATCACCCGAAAACTCGTTCTATAAATTAATTAATCTAGCACTCGGAGTTGGTTTTATTTTCGACATTTGAAGACCTTTTTAACATTTTATACGCCTAATTTAATTTGGTGGGAACCAGTTCACAGCACTGTTACGTTTGAAGACCACGACACAAATACTGGTGGGCCGGCAAGCGTTGCTATAATCGTGCTGCTCAAAACATTGACCTGCACTTTATCTTTGCTACTATAAACCTCTCAGATAACGCACTATTTTCTTCGAACATACATATAATGAAAGGATGAAACAGGGGATTCACTGCATGACAACATGACTCAGCATTAGTTCTCGCCACCTCGCGAGTTGCATCATCATGTGCAATATTACCAATGTAAAAAAATATTATACAGATGGAAAAAATTAATAAAAAACCATAAAATAATTAAAATATGCAATATAGGGGCTATAATATTGAAATCTTTGTGAGTTGTGTCATCATGTGCAATGTTACCAATATGAAAAATATTATCCAGATGGAAAACAATAATAAAAAAACCATAGAAATCATTAAAATATGCAATATAGGAGCTATAATATTGAAATAATACCTATGTATTTATCGAAAATCAAGAACATATGCAGTTATATGCACTATAAAATCATGTCCAAATAACTGAAAATACCGTAATTCGTGCACATAATGTAAAAGCATACACTTCTAACCCCTATGAAAAAACATGCAAATGCATGAACTTCCTAGCCCTAGGTTTTACATATCTCGCAAAACGTACGAAAATGTACATCTCGTTAAAACACGCAATTTATGTCCAAATGACTTTTTTTCCCAATTTAGGAGATATTCCTTATTATTTCTGCGAGTTTTGCAACACTTACATTTTTCTCAAATGGAAGATCGTTATTCACGTTTTTATATTTTAGCCGTGAAAAGAGAACGAAATTCAAAACCTTCATATAGCGACCAACTAGATTTGACTATTGCTCAAAACCTGCTGTATTCCCATATTGCCGTTCCACCTACAAGAAAATTAATCATAAGATAATTTCTGTAAGTGTTTATCTCGACTAATATGAAGAATATAGAGGTCATAAGATTAGTTGGTATAACAGTAGAGAAAGTCATGTGAGTGCAACACATCAGCTTTTTGTTTTATAGGGCAAACCTAGTCCAGTATATTCCTTGTAATTGGTTTGAATTCTCTAATGCTTAATTTTTCTCAAATAACAAGCTGTTTTCCTTTTTTTCTTTCTCTCTTGAACAGCAATTCATAACGAACAGTTATTACAGATATGACTGTAACGTCCAGGTGGATGAGAATCTGTTAGATGTATCCAAAGCAGGTGGTGAACCGTGGCGATGGAGGGAATGCAAGTACTTTCCCAGAATAAAATGATGACAGAGAAACTGTGCTAGTTTCCTGCTAAGCAATATTTGCTCCGCCTCCCGAATGACTAAGACCGGTAGGTACGTGCAGAAAGCAGACAGGTCTCTTCAACTACGGATGAGAGAGGCCGATAACTCCGTGCCTACAAAGGCGCGAACTCGAGATAAGGGAATTGGGTTCAACTTCTGAGGCAACCACAACTTCTGGAATTTGACTTGCTAAGGTGAAGAAAACCTCTGGAGATATGGCAAATTACTCAGACCCAACCTTAAACGACTTTCAGTTAAGTAGCAAGAATATAAAACTTTCAAAACACAATACCTTTTGTTGTTGATGATTATGATGATTATGATTATTAATTATTATTATTATTATTATTATTATTATTATTATTATTATTATTATTATTATTATTATTATTATTATTATTATTATTATTATTATTATTATTATTATTATTATTATTATTATTATTATTATTATTATTATTATTATTATTATTATTATTATTATTATTATTATTATTATTATTATTATTATTATTATTATTATTATTATTATTATTATTATTATTATTATTATTATTATTATTATTATTATTATTATTATTATTATTATTATTATTATTATGTTTTGTTATAATTACATCCAATGGAATTTGAGGTATGAGAAGGTTTGAAGGGGGACTTAGCACCTTGAACTAAGGAAGATCTTTTGTATGTATGACCCAATGGAGTGCCTTCCGTGAAGGAGGGGTAAGATGGGTGGAGACAGAGGGTGGCCGGATCTACGATATATAGTATCTCCCATGCCTTAAAGGCCTTCCTCATCCCACTTCCTTTTAGAGTGCCGACTGGTCGTGTGGACGATGTATCTTTTACTTCGGTTACTCTGAGGTGTAATTCAACAAGCAGAATCTTTAACAACACTGAACAGTAACCGACTTGGCAACAACAGATTTTTTCGAGAGGACCCTCTCTATTGCATTCATGTTATTGGCAGAGGAAGAAGGTTGAGGAGAAAATTTATAACTTCTTGGAATGAGGTCGTTAAGGAATGGCCACTACTTAAAGTAGGAGAGGGCAGGGTCCTTACAGTTTCCAGATTTAGACTCCTGGTAAGATGGTCCTCTTCCCCTCCTGCAGCCTTACACATCCCACAGGCGGCTCCGGAACCGGAGACCGTTCCCCATCCGGAGCACGAAGGTTTACAGTGAGCTTATTCCCTGCCATGCAATGCGAGCTTCCCGCCGACACTTACAACACTGAAACAGCCAAGCAGGATGAAGATGAAATGATACAAGTGGAGAGAAATGAGAAGTGAGGTGAAATGAAGGGACAGGAAATTCGGGGGATGTAATTAGTCTTCCCTAGCGTAGTTGTCTACTAAGCGGGAGATCCGGGTTCGATTCCCGATACCGGCGAGGGGTACGGTTCGGAGTGCACTAAGCCTCTTTGTCTCTGAGGGGCCAATTGAGGTACTATTTGATTAAGAAGTAGCGACTCCTGGTCGCGAACACGCTTAACCGGACCGGAGGGGCCGGGCGCTGACCACGTTGCACCTTCCAGTACTGCACCCCATTCATGATGCCTGCAGTGGTCAGAGGTAGGGGACGTAGCGGCCTGCGGTTAGGCCTTGCGCTGGGGTTTAGTTTAATTAACCTTCCCAGGATTCGCCTAGCGGCTACGGAAAACCCCTAAAGAAACCCATGGATTAGGAAGGACGGCCATAGGGAACGAACCTACGATCACCTGAATGTGAGTCGCACACATAACGGCGGTGCCACATCGCCGGGTGAATGCAGTTTTAGCAATACCGTGAGTTTGTTATTGTTATTGTTGTTGTTGTTATTATTATTATTATTATTATTATTATTATTATTATTATTATTATTATTATTATTATTATTATTATTATTATTATTATTATTATTATTATTATTATTATTATTATTATTATTATTATTATTATTATTATTATTATTATTATTATTATTATTATTATTATTAATTTTTCAGACTCCATAATGTTCTCGCTAAACCAACACTTCTATATGGGAGCGAAACAAAATTTAAAAATAATTCAAACTGCAGAAAAGCGCTTTATGAGGAAAAGTGCAGGATTTACGTTGTGGGATAGAAAAGAAAGTACAGAGATATTAAACCAGTTACAAGTTACTTCTATGTTACAATACATAAAAATTATAGAGAAAAATGAATAGAACATAATAGAACGGGAAGATCTCAATTAAATAAACAAATTTTAAGTCACCAGGCACGTGGGAATAGAAGGAAAACCTAAGAAAACATAGCAGAGCGGAACAGGTCACATGGACTAATCTCTATGAAAGGAAGAAGATGAAGAAGAAGAAGAAAATAATAATAATAATAATAATAATAATAATAATAATAATAATAATAATAATAATAATAATAATAATAATAATAATAATAATAATAGTAATAATAATAAATAATAATAATAATAATAATAATAATAATAATAATAATAATAATAATAATAATAATAATAATAATAATAATAATAATAATAATAATAATAATAATAATAATAATAATAATAATAATAATAATAATAATAATAATAATAATAATAATAATAATAATAATAATAATAATAATAATAATAATAATAATAATAATAATAATAATAATAATAATAATAATAATAATAATAATAATAATAATAATAATAATTTAAAAATAGATCTTTCAGATAAAGTGAATACTTCAAGGAATTATTTCGAGCCTCCAGGTTGCTACAAGTAATTTTAGGTTATTTTATACGCCAACTTGAAGATCATATTGGCGGCTTTTGCCTGTTTTAAGAACCCCGGTGTTCAAAACAGCGTCTTTAGAAAAAGATCTGCGTTTCTGTGTGTGTTTGTGTGTTTGTGTGTGTGTGTGTTTGTGTGTGTGTGTGTGTGTGTGTGTGTGTGTGTGTGTGTATGGTGTGCGTTTGTGAACAGCATAACTCAAAAACGAAATTTGGTTATTTCAGCACCTTCCAAGTATGCGACACTAAGAATATCCCCTTAGCCAAATTTTCCTTACATAGAAATTTTTCGAAAATTTTGATTATATCAAAAACAGCTCTCACGATTTTGACGCAACTATCGTATGTTTGAGATATTTTTATGACAAATGAAATACATGTATCTTGCATTTTCTGGAAAAAGCCACTGAAGTCCTCTTTATTCTGAATGACTTTTGCATAACTGAAAAACCGTACAAGATAACACTGCACAGAAAAAGTTCTATGGACCTAATCATTCCTTATTAGTATCTAATTAGGAGTTTCAAATACTTACCCTTTTCTCAAATGCGAAGTTGTTATTCGTTCTCTTTTTCTTCTTTCTTTAATATCTTGAAGATAATGGAGTTTCAAAGCCAACAGCTCTTAAAAGATTAGCCTATCGTTAAGCTTTGTTTCCTTTCTACCTACAAGGAAAATATGCAACAAGACAATTTCTGCAAATGTTTATCTCGATGAAAATGAAGTAGATGAAAGAATAAGCGTTTGTGAACAGTTGCACAAGAGAAGCGAAGGCATGTGCGTGCTCAACACATAGGATTTTTAAAGTGCTGTAACTATTCAGTTGTTTCTCGCAATGTCATCGATAGAGCAATCGATTTATAGGTCAACATTTAGCGAGCCGCTTTTAAACTTCTTAGCTACTATTGATTCAATTTCCTCTACCCCTCTTGCACCTTCAACGAAATGTGTCATCAAACTTAATTATTATGGATAGAGAAAATGATGTGAATGTAACACATCAGAATTTTTTAAGTAACTTCGCTAGTCAGTTATTCTCGCGATGCTGTCATGAAAAGAGTATGGGAATTGTAAGGCAGGATAAGGCGTCTCGGTTTGAGCATTGATTTGTTTTTCTCTACGATCTTATATCTTAAACGAAACGTGTAACTAAAGAAACTATTTCTGCAGTTAGTATGAACTAGATAATAAAATGAGCTATAACACATCAAATTGTTCTGTAATATTCATCTCCATCTATATACGAGCTGGAATACCTGATGATGTCCCTACAACTTTTAGATTTAAATTGCATTTACTCATCAGCTCTGTGTTTCTTTGGAAAAAAATTTAAAAAGTTACTTAATCTTTCTTAGGATGCCATAAACATAAACAAAAAATAAGTAGATATATAAAACCATCGGGAAGACACTATGCAAAAGCATTATTGAACAACTGAAAGAAAAGTGAGTAGAGAAATCTGTGTAAATGTAATACATTGCATTTCTTTTTCAACCATATAGAAACTTGTTTGAATTGTTTGTAGAAGAGGAATTCTAGATAGAAGTGTTATGTAAAAGCAACGTGAGTAGAGAACACCGTGTGGATGTAAAAGGTTGCCTAAACAGATGGCATAAAACTTCCATGAAAAAATATTTAGATGTTCTAAATTTCATGGTAATCTGACAACCGGTGCTGCAATTATCAATATCATATATACCAACATCCATTTATATTTACAGGTGTCCCAAAAACACCGACAATACTTAGTATGTAGTGCGGGATGGCAGTTCCTTCGTGAAAACTGATCAGTTTGCCATCCCGCACAACATACTAACCGTTGTCGGTGATTCTTTTTTTTTTGGGGGGGGGGAGGGAACACCTTGTATATATACAAAGTTATCTGAATTTTATGTTGAAGAGCGAGTAGATAAATGGAATGTAATACGTTACATTTCTATTTCAATCATAGAAAACTATGTATTCTACGTTGAAAGGCGAGGAGAGAAAGAACTGTTATTGTTTTTCATAAAAAAGTGCTGCATTTTGTAAACTCTCAGGCTTTGTTTTGTATGAAACAATAGCTTCACATAGTAAAATATTATGTAGTGATGCCTTATGTTTGTAAGTTATAATTGTAATGATATTATGCATTTATTTATAATGTTCATTAAAGCATATTCTAACAATAGCAAATTAAATTCACATAATTAAACTAATTAAGTGAAACGACCTTCCATGCCAAACTATCAGTTCTCGTTAAAGTTACTAGATATAAAAAGCACCTTCAAGTAGCAGTATATGAACCTGGGATCTTCACTACAGAAGGCCAACGCGCACACTGTTGCGCTAAGAGAGTTAAGTCACTTCATACACAGCGGTGCAAAGCAGTTATTTCGGCTGAAATTGATACGACGCGGTGCAGTTGACAATGCTAACGGTACAGCCAGTAAAACGACGGGACTGCATAACTTCTTAATCCGCAGGATGAGAACACTCACGCGGTATATTTATTTGTATTTATATTTATTTTGGTGCAGCTTATTTTATTTCCACATTGCTATTAAAGAATTAATTAATTCAAAGCTAGCATGAATGTGAGTGTGCATAACGTTCTTTACTTTCTCTACTACGTATTGTATTCTACCCAAAAATTCGATGTCGAGATTTCACAGAAAATATGTTTTAAGGCCCCCTGAATAAAAAAGGCATATTTAGAAAAAAGGTACGCGCACGCTTGTGTGTGTGTGTGTGTGTGTGTGTGTGTGTGTGTGTGTGTGTGTATGTGTGTGTGTGTGCGTGCATATGTGTGTGTGTGTGTCAGTGTGTCTGTCTGCGGACAGCATAACTAAAAAACGAAAAGTGGGTTAAAAACCAAAGTTGGTATTTAAGTTTAATATCTTTCAAGGATGCGACATGAAGATTTTGAAGAATATTGCTCCACCCTAAACTAACCTTTACATGGAGGATTTTTCGACAATTTTTATTTTGTTGAAAATCACTCTAGCGATTTTGATTAAAATGTCATATGTTTAAGATATTTGTATGACAAATGAAATGTGTATTTTGAATTTTCTGACTAAAGCCCATGAAGTCCTATTTACTCTGGATAACTTTTGCATAACTGGTAAACCGTAAGAGATAGACCAAATCTTACTATACAAAAAATGTAAATCTTGCTAAAACGCACAGTTTATGCCTGAATAAACTTTTTGTAGAGTGAACCATTCGGAGATATTCCTTGTTATTTGTGTGAGTTTTGGAGAGCTTATACCTGTGTCAAATGGGACATCGTTATTCATTTTTTTTATGTTAACCGTACAAAGAGAACGAAATTTGAACGCATTAAAAGATTTGACTATCGCTCAAAGCCCACTGTATTCCCATATTCTCCTTGCACATAAAGGGAAATAATATATTTTCTGCAAACGTTTATCTCAACTAGCATGAAGAAGATATAGGAATGGGGAATAAGAGTTCGTAAGAATGATTGGTACAAGAGTAGAGAAAATCATGTGGGTACAATACGTTAGATTTTTTACAACTACAATGCTTAGATAAATGTGGAAAGAAACTTTAGCTGTAGTTAGTTACCCATAAGCGTGTGTTCCGGTTCATTCTGATTTTGGTCGACTGGCAACGTCAAAAGCAAGAGCAATAATGACACCAATAATAATAATACTTATTATTGTAATGTTAGCATTCCAATTAATCCGTATTAATCTATGAGGTATATGCTTCGCAACCGTGTTGACTGTTTTTCTGTAGTGAACGCTAGATGTGTTGGACCATCCACTCGTGGAAGCCATTGTTACGAAAGCTGAGCACCAGGTCTTCAGGAGTCGACAGAAAAATCCTCCCTCGACTCTTTCTTATGGAAATCGGTACTAGCAAGTCCTTCAGCAGTTTTTCCCCACTTCCCGCGCCCACTGCCTCTTACTTCTGGAGAACCCTTAACACTGATCCACCGGTCGGAAGATGGCACTTGAGTTTGGGGCACTTGGCTCCACAAGAAAGAGTTCCACGAGGGAAAGTATGCAGCATCGCATAGCCAGGGAGCTAATATCAAAACTGGATCCAGATGACATCCAGGTTTAACTCCCAGAGGGTATCACTACTAACCGCAAGTCCGTGAGCTACTCTTGTACTAGATTCCTTCTTGTATTTCTTCTTTTGTTTGCTGCATCTTGGGTTTCCGTCTCGGTATTATGCTTCTGCGTAATTATATCGCACATTCACATTAAATTGTACTTATTACTTGATAAGAACTCTGTCGATAATATTATCTATCTTTTCTAAATGGTATTTAACCACCAGTTTGTTTAAAGCAAGACAGCCAGTCACAATTATTGATGTCGAAAAATCTGATGTGTTGCACTCACACGACTTTCTCTACTTTGTACTAACTACTCCTACAAACTGTTATTCTTCTATCTTCTTCATTTTAGCCGAGATAAACATTTGTAAAAATTATCTTACTGCTAATTTACTGTAGGTGCAAGGGGTATATAGGAATACAGTAGACTTTGAGGATAGTCAAATATTTAAAAGTTTGAAATTCGTTCTCTTTGCACGACCAAGAGATTAAAAAGTGAATAACGACCTTCCACTTGAGAAAAGTTTAAGTATTGCAAAACTCACACAAATAAGGAAATTCTCCGAAATGGTTCACTCCACAAAAAATGCATTTGGACATAAATTGTGTGTTTTAACGATACATTTTTTTGTATAGTAAGATTTGGTCTATCTCTTACGGTTTACCAGTTATACAAAGGCCATCAAGAATAAACAGGACTACGTGGACTATAGCAGAAATTTCAAAATATACATTTTTTTGCCATACAAATACCTTAAATATGTCGCATTTTAATCAAAATCATTAAGCAATTTTTGAGAAAATCTTAAATTTCGAAAAGTTTTCCATGCAAAGGGTAGTTTAAAGTGGAGGACTTTTCTTCAAAATGTTCCTGTGCATCCTTGAAAGTTATTCAACTTCAATACCAACTTTAGTTTTCAACTGATCTTTCGTTTTTAGTTATGCTGTTCAGAAGCAGACAGACAGACGGACGGACAGACACACGCGCACACACACACACACACACACACACACACACACACACACACACACACACACACTCTCACACTCTCTCTCTCTCTCTCACTGGTCTACGCACACGCAAGGACCTTTTTCTAAAACTGCGTATTATATTCAGGGGGCCTCAAAACATATTTCCGGTGAAATCTCGCCATCGAATTTTTGGGTTGAGTATTACTCTCCCTACGTACTATACGTAGCAGAGAAAGTAAAAGGGTGGAACCGTTTTGGTTAGTTTCATTATTTAAAATGTATACCAAAAGAATATTCTTTTTCTTTTCTTCTATGTCCTCCAACCTAATGTCATATCGGACGGTGAATGAATGAAATGAGCCCGAGGTCCATGGAGCTTTAAGTTACCCGACATTTGTCTCTCAGGACAAGGGAAAACTCGGGAAGAAACCTTATCCGGATAACTTACTCTAAGCGAGATTCGAACTCGCGACCCCTTTGAACGTGAGGCAGACACACTACCCATCACGCTACCGAGGTGGGCAGAATGGTCGTCGTATGACACGGGGGTAGTATGTCCATTTCACATTCAAGATATCCCGAGTTCGAATCTCGAGGGTAAATTACACAAGGACTTTTCCGAAATTTTCCCTTATCCTGAGATTATGTGTGTTGGGTAACTTCATATAAGCTTTATGGATCCCAGGCTCATTTGAACATCATTTCACGCATTTTTTCATTCATCATCCGATACCAGGTTAAAAACATTAAACTTAAAAAAAAGATCTGTTGTGTGCACTCACTTTTGCATAACTTTCTCTGCTCATTCTTGTACAGACTATTCTTAAAATATTTACTTCATGTTAATCGAGATAAACGTTTGTAGAAATGCTTTTATTACATATTTCCTTAGGTAAAATGGAAATAGAAGAACACGGTAGGCTTAAGCGATAAGTAAACCCTTGAAGAGCTGGCTTTGCGTGATCAGGACATAAAAAAGAATAAATAACAAATCTCAATTTGAGAGAAGTATAAGTATTTGAAAATTCAAGCCAGAATGCTCGGCAGGCACGGATCGAACCCACATCCTTCCGAATGGCACGTAGACCTGCGCCATCTCACTCGATAACCTGGAGCCTACTTTTCAGCAGGGCCCAGATTTCTATGACGTCGTATGTTTCTTTTGATGTTAGGGGGATATACGAAAAATATAACTACATGGCTCATAACATCTTGAGTGAAATTAAGCCACTTTTAGGGGTCTCTTTTGCTGATAGGGCATCTAATCGGGCATTTTCTCAGGTTACGAGCCATTTTTAAGTTACTTTTAACAACAAATGCGGCTGCAGCCGTACCGGACCACTGCGTTCCACACCTCTGTCCACCACAGCCTCCCGAATGTGGTACAGAACTGGAGGTGAGACATGGTCAGAGGCCCGAGCCCTCCCGGTCGGTTATGCGGCCATCGCGACTTGGGGTCGCTACTTCTTTATCAAGTAACTCCTCAATTGGCACCACGTGCCAAACCTCCCAGCGGGGGAAAAATTCCCCTGCTCCTCAGAACCTCAAAAGCCAGACATTCTTGGAAATCTATAGGAATGTGACTATTTGTTAAATATTGGACTCGTCCAACTATACGGTTCATGCCTATTGCAAGATGGACTAATCCTCTAAAAATGTGGTGTGAATCTATCTGCTACTTTTGAGGGTCGCATCGTGCCTACTGTTATAACGTAGTGTTGGCACAGGACAAGGTAGTATTTGAGGCGATGTTTGTATTTCGACATGCCGAAAGTAAACCAAGGTATTTCTGCGAAATTGAAAATCAGTGGTGAAATCTATTGCAGGTAATTTAAATCATATGGAAGGTCACGTGGGCAAATTTGTCGTTGCCAATATGGAAAATGTGTTGAACAAGATAACTGAATATGATACAATGTGTAAGATTCCTAATATATCTTGAAGTAAGAAGTATTTTCTCGATGAAGATGAAGTGGATACCTGTAATATTTGTTGCTTTAATCATGTGTCTTAACTTCTGTTGATGTTGAAAGAAGCATCTCAATGAGTGAGGCCGTGTTAGCTTACAATAAACAGTTATTCCAATTCCAAAACTTACAAAAGTTGTTTGTAACGTACTATAGTTCAATATCCAATGATAAAATGTTAGTGAAATGTGCAAGGAGGAAGAATGAAGGCAATCGTTAAGTTATTCTTTGATGTTTTAGATCATCGTTAATAAATTGTATTAGGGTGGTTAAAACATTATTTTGTTGTTTAACGACGCTGTCAGTTGCTAGTATCACATCAGTGTCGCCGGTGTGCCGGAATTTTGTTCCGCAGGAGTTCTTTTACATGCCAGTAAATCTACTGACATGGGGCTGTCGTTTTTAGGCACACTTAAATACCATCGGTCTGGGCCGGATTTGAACCCACGACCTTGGGATCAGGAGGCCAGCGTCTAACCAACTAACAGCCCAACGTGTTAGGGTGGTGCCCAAGAGTAAGCATGACATCGGAGACATTGGCAATGATGGAGGATTAATGCGCGATGGCACAAAAATCCCTCTCCCCAAAATGCCTCCGTTTTATGGAGGAAAAAGCCATCCAGGAGATCCGGGTTAGGGAGAAGATGTTCTCGGAAGCCAGAAAACTCTTGCGTTTTTGTGCCGACCCTCTATCCCGAGGGCCAGTACTTATAGCTCGGTTGCAGCTAAACCGCTGCCACGACGGGAAATCGCAACTCAAACTAGCGACACAAACGGGGCCACATGTTCCGACAAGACTGTCGTAGCTAACCCACATCCAAAGCGTTTAACATCGTCGCCTAAGTTCGTATGAACTTGTACAAGAACCGTACATGAACCGAGAAGTTCAGCTACGTCGCCAATAAAAGCGTCGACCTCTACAAATAAGACTGTCAAGGCTGTGGTATATGATGTTTCATCGAAGAAGTTCAAGACTAATTACAACAGATCTGACTTCCTGAAAGATAGCAATGGGAATTCTCCCACTAAAACTAACTGTAAGGTGAAAAGAGTCCGCGAACATCTCGAAGATCCTCTTCTGAGGAATCTGCAGGATTGGACTGTGATCGGCGACTTTCATCTTCGCCGATAACTATTTCGAATCGGTCCAGGCAATCGAAACGAAGTTCGCTATGGGGAAGCGGACGTCCACTGGGCTAGAGCATCCAGGCCACACTGCGAGAAACCCAGTGAAAAAGAGGCAGTATAAAGCTTCAGAGAAGAGTGTTAGCCCAATACATAAGAAAAGGGCTAAACTGAATCGACAACCGCCTACTTCAAGGTAATGGAGAGTTTCCTTGTAATACTTATGCCATACAAATTTTAGTTTGGACGAAATCGGTGCGATGTAAACACTTACAAGGAACACACACACACACACACACACACACACACACACACACACACACACACACACACACACACACACACACACACACACACACACACACAAACACACACAATCACCACCACCACCACCTTTAGCGCGCTCACCTACCACCTAAGCGGCCCTGGTTCGATCCCAGGGACCCGCACGTGGTATTCGTGGTGGACGAAGCGGCGTCAGGGCGGGTTTTCTCCGGGTGCTCCGGTTTCCCCCGCCATCTCATTCCACTGGTGCTCCATCTTCATTCCATGTGTCATCAGTGTCACCGCCTGCGGTGCCGTAGTAGTAAAAGCGGGCGTTAAACACTACAACAACAATACAACAACAATCACCACCACCACCATCACCACCACCATCACCACCACCATCACCACCACCACCACCACCATCACCACCACCACCACCATCACCACCATCACCACCACCGATCTTTCTGTAAAAACGCTTTTTTGTGGATTTAGAGGTTCTCAAAGCATTTATTTCCGGTGAAATCGCGGTATCGCATATTAGGGTAGAATACAATACTTCGCCTACTTTAAGTACCTACATGGTAGAGAAAGTAAAAATTATGAACTATGCATATTTTCGGGCAGGAAATCCACTGCTCATTTTCTGGAGATTCTCGTTGAATTTCAGTGATGTGTTCCCTTAACCAACTACATAGTGGAATCCTCTGTAACTGTATAAAATAATGTTACAGGGCCACAGCACTGGGCGAACTCCTATGCCACGTGCGCTGGAAAGTTCCAGTCTCCAATCGACATCGAAGAGCATCTAGTGGAGATGGTAAAACTTCCACCACTGCAATTTCGTGGATTTAAAGCACCGTCGCATACGACAGTCCTCACCAATAATGGACATACCGGTAAGTTCTCTAGCCTCTAATTTGGTGTCGTCCATAACAGGCGTACTCAGCACTGCTATATCATGTTACCCAACACTTTAGGTGAAGAAGTTCTTCAATAATTAAACAAGTCAGAAAGTGAAATGTGTTCACATTTGACAATTACTTTCTAATGTTTCGTGAGTTGACTGCTGTGTAGTTTGATTTGCTCTGATAGTTTGTTAAGCATCATTATTTAAAGATTTTGTGTGCACCCAAAAATGAGTATGACTACAGAATATTTCCGAGCTATGTTTTTTTTACGATTCGAAATCATCATTAACACCCAAACAACATGAAGATCGGCTTACAAATGCATTTGGCATAGTTTATAAGCGTACCATTTATAAGTCTTCTTCTTCTTCTTCTACATGGTTTAGGCTATGCAGCCCGTTCCGACAGTCATCAGTGGAGTCCATCATCTGCGAGGTCGGCCAACATGTCGTGCTCCTCTTGGGTTATATAGAAAGGTCCTCTTAGGTATCCTTTCTTCACTCATCCTCATCAAATGTCCTGTCCATTTCTTGTTATTCGTTTTAATTTTGTTTGGTAATTTATATATATATATATATATATATATATATATATATATATATATATATATATATATAGTTCTCATACTGACTCATTTCTTATTCTATCTGCTCTTGAGCATCCTATCACATTCCGCAGAAATAACATTTCCGCTGCCTTTATTCTACTACTATCCTTTATCCAACTTTCACTTCCATATAGCAAGGAAGGAACAGTCAATGTGTTATATAATTTAAGCTTAGAGTCTTTTCTTGTTTTCCGACCTAAAGTTCTTTTAATGGTTCCACATATAGCCTGGAATTTATATATTTTATTTTCTATATATTTATCTTCTTTGTATGTAATATCGCACCCCAAATACTTAAAATGTGTTACTTGTTCCACTATTTTATTTTTCAAAACAATTTTAGTTCTTATTCCATATTTAACTATGAATGCCATTACTTTTGATTTACTTACTGATATTTTGCAATTATATCTATTGGCCACCACTTGGAACTTATAAGCCAACATTTGTAGATCTCTTTCAGATTCTACCATTAGTAAGACATCGTCTGCAAATAACAGGGCATTTATTCTACCGTTATTGTCAATTAATATTCCATTCCATAGTGGTACAGCGAATTCAAAAGAGTTCGGTTTTTTCTTAGTGATGAATTTCGCGAAGCAATGCTTGAAGAAGATCGACAGATAGCTTTTAAATGCGAGCGACATTGAGCAAAACATTTTACAGCAGTGTGAGAAATCTAAATCCCAATTAGACTGACTGCCGACCAAAAAGAACAAAGCAATGATTAGTACAAAGAAACTGGAAAAATTCCAAGGCAGCACTTCAAATTTGGTTTGGAATAGCCTTACCGGTGATGACTCTTGACTTTATTATGAGTTATGACCCAGAAAAGAAAAGTGAATCGGCTCAATGAGTCTTCCGAACAGAACCTGTTACAAAATTCTGACGAATTCGAAGTGCTGGTAAGAAGTGGTTGCTAGAATTGGTTTTAAAACGGATCATATTGCTATTATAGCAGTAGAAAATAAACACCGTTACTTCCGATTGGCACATAAATATTGTTTACCGCAAACATTTGAAAAAGTTTGTGAAAAACGCTCAAATGTGACAATGTGACGCGACGATCCATTATCATGATGGAATATTTACGTAATGTGACAGATTGTGACACAAGTGTTGCAATGTAAAGATTATACACATGTTACAACGCTTTATGCAACTTTAGATAAAAATAGTACAAATAATTAATAAATGTTCTACATGAAAAATAATGTCAGATAGATGTATGACGTAATATGTTTGCTAAGCAGATGCTTCATTTGTTTCAACACATAGAGGAAAGTGGAAGGTAATAATAAAACTATTAAAAAATGGCTTGCATTCCGCTTGATATTTTGAACGAAGCCAAGAGTGCTGAGAGTTTATTGGTTCTCCAACAATTAAAATATGTTAACGAAAAATAATATGAAAAGTTTTGTGGATGGAGAATGAGGAGATTCTTGTGTTTGAATGTTGTTGAACTTGCGATGGTGACCATTTCATGTTTTCTTACGGGCGCATTGGAGAAACATTATGTTGTAGTGATGATGACGTAATTGCTGTACAGTTGCCATGGTAATTGCATCATTCGTTTTCTGGTATTGGTGCCAGAAATAAGATAAATTCGCACTATTTGTGCCGTCATAATAAGTAATTTTAATGCTAGGATTGCATACAAATAGTTTTATAACCTGATAGCGCATTGTGGCTTACAGTAAAACTAACCACCGAATATGTAGATGCTCTAAAGGTGTAACCATGGATCATATACCATACAGCCCTGACCTAGCCCTTCTGATTTATTTTTGTTTCAAAATATAAAGGTAAAATAATGGAATCACTTTTTCGTCATCGGATGAAGCACTGGAACAAGAGGTTGAATCAGAAACTGAAAAATTCAATGCCATAGTCGGGATTTGAACCACGGATCTTGCGCTTATTGAGTACCTCAGGAAGAGTGGTATCATTGCTTTAAGGACTGGTTTCATGGAATCTAAAAGCGCATTGATCTTAAAGGGGAGTACCTATTTTGAAAAATATAACATAATTTAATTTTGTTTAAAAGAATAATCCTTTTATTTTCTAAAAATGTTCAGCGTTGCCCTGGTAGGAATGATAAGTTGTACGTGAATATATAAACCACATGCAGTAAGAGTAAGATAATCTTCTATACATAAAATAAACATGCATACTGACGTACATAAAATGTAACCTATAATGGAACACAACTGTTCAAGTTGGAGCTGACAAATAATTTAGCCCCACCTCTGTCAGCGTGACCTTCTCTGCTCCTCGAGCATAATTCCAGCCAATGAATTGGCAGGTTACTTTATCTCTCCCAGAATATGAACAAAATACTGAAGTGTAACATTAAAAGCAGTTGTCCATGTTCCCACTGCCAGGGAAGTATTTTTTCTGTATTTGCTCTTACTGCTCCTTATGAATACAAGAAGACAGGGAACACTTTCGTTGCAGGCTGTATATGGTACGAGTGCGAGCTGTGGGTAAGCAAAAGTATCATATCGCAAGTAAGTTAAACATTAAACAACTCTCAAGTTCATTATAAATAGTTGGGTTGGCATTCAGGGACACAATTCCAGCAATGACGATTGCAGCTTGCAGTATTCAGTTCAGCTTCTTACAACTCACTGTTCTATTGTTTGTCAGCATTGATAAATTTGTGACAAAAACAAAACAAAAAACAAACAAACAAACAAACGAAAAGTTACAGAAAGTAAATACGGTGATGCAAATATTTCAGTTCGAATCGCAGGCTTCTATTTCAAGTATAAATAGAACATAAAAATTACCTGCAGAATTTCACAAACGTTTATAGTAATTTTTTTTTTTAATTTTGTGCAATAGAAACAAATCATGACTTGTAATCAGTAAATTTCGTAGTTGTTCCACTGGTAAAGAAACACGAATTGTGATATGGTTTTTCATTTCGGGAGTGCAGAATTATGAAAGGTGGTCTAAGAGAAAGGGGAAAACAGTTTCTTCTTCTATAGTCCACACCTACATTATGGCGTCGTTACTGTCTGTAAACAAGCGAATGTTGCGATATGTTTCGTGCATGGTGCATCCCCCAGAGAGGAGAAAGATGGCGTAATCTAGCTTATAAACTGGGATATATGTTAAGAATCTGCATCCATGTTCTATTTAATCTCACAAAACTAACAGCAATACAAATCGACTGCAATAGCAATAAATATATACATAAGATATTTGTTTGCTTGCAACGGCAGCAACGTCACTAAATATCTTGCAGTTTAAAAAAGAATAGCAGCTCTGCTCTATGAAATGATCTGTAGAAAAGAAACTTTATCCTTTCATATTTTCGAAGTCCTCGAAGACATTAATTAGGCAAGTTAAATGTATACCCGCAGTTTTCAAAATACATCTTCATACAGATTGAACTTTAAGCTCTTTAAATTACACAGTTTCTGTCAAATAAATATGTTACAGAATTGGTCGTTTTCGAAATATTTCATGTTGCATATTTATTCTTTCCAAAGTGTACGTGTATTTGATGGCCATGTTTGATAGTTTGGGTTCTTCGTCTTTCTTTCCCTCACAAGAGGGAATTTCCCTCACAGACTAAAATAAGTATTACGGCATGTTGTATGTGACAGCATAATTTCTTAACTGAAAATCACCCAGGGCAGCACTATTCACAAAAAACCCCACCGGAAGTCTTGAGGTCCATACCTCACTGTTGCAGTACCGCATTAAAGCACCTGCGCATTTAATGGCGATGTATGAAAGCTGCCTGCCAGCGGCAGTAACAGTGAGCAATTACTGATGTGCCAGAGGACAAACATTACCGTAAGCCCTGAATACCCCCTGGTTGCTATTCAAGGTGACAGTAGTGAGTGGTGAAACTCGGAAGTGTTTGGTGAATGATGTGGATGGTCATGAAGGATGACTGGAATGAGCATGTTTGCGAATCCATGGTGTCAATACGGGAAGTTGCTGCACTTCATGTGCAGACATCGTAGCCGCGGCCGGCATGTTTGTAAAAACCCTTGGAGCGTTGTCGGTATGTAGGTAGCTATGGTGGATGGAGAGCTGCTGTCATCTGGTGTAGCTGTTGAAGTGGCTGAAGCCACTTGGCGAGGCTGTCGGTCCTCTGGTGTGGCGGAACCGCTGCGGATGGAAGAATCGCTATTTATACGAATGTTGCAAAACGAGGGTAATCCAGAAAGTAACGACAATCTCCGCATTTCCGTTGCGCAGGTAACTGTTATTTTTATAGCCAAAGGTCGAATGGTATCCTCGATGTCGTTTCTCAGTGTTGTTTGAGTGGCAGTTGAAACAAGTTACGAGTATTACGGCGCATTTTATGACTGTTCAAAATGCTGTGTCTACTGTCTACTAAGTCCCACCGACTGTAAGGTGTTGGGTTTTTGGATGCTCGGATGTTGAAACCTGCATACGTTTACCGTCAACTTAAACGCAAGGTGATACAGTAATGAAAGAAAGTGACAAAGTGACGTGAAATGTTCAGTAACACACAGAAGTGCTTGACGAAACTCAACCCGGATTCCTCCGCTCATCCCAGATGATTTGAAGTATCGATTGAACAGATAGATGAGTTGCAGATTTATTCAGATTTATTTCCCAAATATATCTCGTTCTTTATTTCGTGAAATTGTGTACGAAGATCTTGGCTTAATGCAGTGGCGGCAGATAAATATAACACGGCGATTCTAATGCTCGTATGCAGATATAACAAATGTTTAAATAACGAGGTGATTATCTCAGAAATAAAGTAAGATTCAAATGTGTAAATGACATGTTTTTGTTAAAATAATTTTGTTTTCTAAATAGGTTAAAGCCAAGCGGTCGTTACTTCCGGATTACTCTCGTATGCAATGGGTTTATGTGAATTTAACATGACTATAGAAAGTCATGTAAATGTTTATATTAGATCCCCCCCTACTTCTTTCCTGTTGGAGCTATGATTATTACTCCCTCTATTATGCGTACACACGTTTTAAATGCACAGTGTCCCAAATTTTTATATACTCTTCTTTTACTGATTACCCTCCCTTATGTAGGACCCCCTAGAATGTACAGGCCAGTGCCTAGGGTCAGACGCCTGTCGGGGAGCAGAGGGATCTATGGGCCAGAGCGAAGACCTGGAAGCAGGTGGTGAGCCCAACTTCTTCTGGTATGAGAGTGAGGAAGAGGATGATATGAAGTGCAGGCGAAATCGATGATTGGAAAGGTAATTATGGAGCAATTGGAATGAGTGGCGGGGGAAAACGGAAAATCCGGAGAAAACCCACCAGACGCCGCTTCGTCCACCACGAATAACACATGTGGGTCTCTGGGATCGAACCCGGGCCACCTAGGTGGTAGGCGAGCATTCTAACCGCTCGGCCACGGCACCGCCTTATTGTTATATACGCACTTTGAAACTTTATTTCTTAACAACGAAATGACACAGAAATACAGTTTTTGTTGTGTATGATCCAGAAGACACTGAAAAGGCATGGCAACATGTTCATCATTGTATACGTGTTTGTAAACAACATGGCGGTGAGATTACCATAGTGATTATTGAAGTGTTAATGGAAAGTGGAGAATTAATTGACATAATTGTGTGTATTGGGCTAAGAAAACCCCACACATATTTGAAGAAAATGCAGCAAATATTCCAGAAGTAACGGTATATGATCTGTCTTCTAAAGGAGTAATTGTGCCCTACTTCTTCGGAGAGACTATCACGTGTCAGAGTTACCTGCAAATATTGGGAATAATGATTCCAGGTCTTAATGATCTCTTTGAGAATTAAAATACTTCCAAAAAATGAGGTGGGACTCCACCTCACTTCCATGTTGTGAGAAACTTTCAATCAGAGATGGATAGGACTAAGAGGAAGTGCAACGAAGTTCCCGTCTCGATCTCCCATTTTAACCCATCTGACTTCTACTTTTGGGAAGCTTTAAAGAATGGTGTACGCCATAAAACTATAAACACTGAAGGAACTGAGAGATCAGATTGAACATGCCATCAATGATATTCTATTAGCAACAATCCAGACGGTATGTCCTCTGTTCGACGTCGTTGTTGAGAGTGTATTGTGGCACAAGAGAGCACAGCAGAAATTATACTTCTGACTCTTTACGTTGCTGAGGAACCATTTCAAAATGTGTGTACATCAATTTGAAACCTTATCTAATGGTACAACATATTTGTAAACATTTATGACCAGCCCCTCCAAAAACACCTTTAAAGAGAGCTGCTGATTCATATTTTGCATCTTATTTTTATATCATTTACTTCTGAACTAACTCCAAGCACATTTATCGTTAATGTGTGCATGTCTGTATGTGAGAGGGAGAGAGAGAAGTGGGGGAGGGGGAGAGGAGGTAGAGGCTAATATTGATTTCCTGATCTTGGACCAGACCAAACAGCCTGATAGAACTGATATTTAACCTTTGGGGACAACGTAAGCGAAGTTTATAAGCCCTAAATAATCAAATACAATCTTCTCACTTCAATGGTGCTCTCTGGAACCTATGATACACAAAAGAGAGAAGGTGTGCAGCGAGAAAATATCGCATTCATTTTTCGTCAGGAAACTTTACACTGTTGAGTTTTCGAAAAGAAGGAACTAGTAGGCAATGTTAAGTTAAATCAATGGCAGATACAAAATGATCTAAAGAAGGGTTGGCTAACTTTTTAAGAGGGCACCGTACTATGAAACACACTCTCTAATGGAGATATTTTAGCTTCATAATGATTCCTAAAACTTCCCAACTTTACTATGTAACACTTCCGTGGTAAAACTATTAAGGAAACTGTAATAGTGAATTTAACACTAGTCAGAATTTAAAAAAAGAAAAAATGCTGTTGTGTTGAAGTCACATGGCTCTCTCCAATCTCTTTTGTGCAAACTATTCTTATAAACGCCTATTCTTCTACCTACTTAAAGTTAATTGAGACAGAGGTTTGTGGAAATGGTTTTATTACATATTTTCTTGCAGATAACAACAGAAATATGGGAAGACAGTAGGTTTATTTGACATCAGTTGTGCGCTTTAACGAGATCTACATCTTTACGTGATAAAATTTGGTTTATATCTTATGGTTTACCAATTACGCAACGGTAATTCAGAAAGAAAAGGATTGCCAAGGATATGCTCAGAAAATTCAAAATAAACATTTCAATTGTCATGAAACTATCTTATCCTTAAACCATTTTTTAGAAACTCAACTTTTTAAAAATGTTTCCAAATAAAGTGTAGTTTAGGATTGTAGGATACTTTCTTGTTTCAAATATTTTACTGTCGCGCCCTTGGGAAACGCTAAACTTTATTTTATTTTCTCTACTGCGTATAGTAAGGGGAGTGGGGGGGGGGGGGGAAGTGTCGTATTCGACTCAAATTTCGAGATTTCACCGGAAATATATGTTTTGAGGCCCCTTGAAGATCCGCGCGCGTGTGTGTGTGCATGTGTGAGTCTGTGTGTGTGTGTGTGTGTGTGTGTGTGTGTGTGTGTGTGTGTGTTTATTTGTGAACAGTATAACTAAAAACTGAAAAGTCGGTTAAAACACAACGTTGGTATTTAAGTTAAATATGTTTCAAGGATGCGACACGAAGATTTTGAAGAAAATGTCTCTACCCTAAAGTACCCTTTACATGGAAACTTTTGATTTTCTCAAAAAAGGCTCTAAGATTTTTGATTAAAAGGTAATATCTTTAAGAGATTTTTATGGCAAATCAAATGCATATTTTGAATTTTATGGACGTAGCCCATGTAGTCCTATTTACTCTTGATGACCTTTGTATAAATGGTAAACCGCAAGAGATGGACCAAATCTTGCTGTACAAAAAATGTAGATCTTGTTAAGACGCACAACTACGAGCACTTTTTTGTGGAGTGAATCATTTCGGAGATATTACCTATTTGCGTGAGTTTTGCAATACTTAAACTTTTTCATATGGAAAGTCGTTATTCACCTTTTTATCTCCTTACGGTGCAAAGAGAACGGAATCTCAAAGCTTTAAAACATTTGACTATCGCTCAAAGTATTCTTATATTTCCTTTTCATCTACAAGAAAATTAGCAATAAGATAATTTCTGCAAATGTGTATCTCGACTCACGTGAGCAAGAGAGAAGAATAGTAAGAATAGTTAGTAAAAGAATAGAGAAAGTCATGCGAGTGCAACGTATCAGATTTTTACTTTCTCTACTGGTAAGTAGGGGAAGTATTGTATTCCACCCAAAAATTCGAAGTCGAGATTTCACTGGAAATACATGTTTTGAGGCCCCCTGAATCCAAAAAAAAGCATTTTTAGAAAAAGGTTCGTGTGTGTCTGTGTGTGTGTCTGTCTGTCAGTCTGTGGACAGCATAGCTCAAAAACGAAAAGTCCGTTAAAAACCAAAGTTGGTATTTAAGTTTAATGTCGCTTAAGGATGTGACACGAAGATTTTGAAGAAAATAGCCCCACCCTAAACTACCCTTTACATGGAAATTGTTTCGAAAATTTTGATTTTCTTGAAAATGGCTCTAACGATTTTGATAAAAATGTCATATGTTTGAGATATTTTTATAAAAAATGAAATGTATATCTTGAATTTTCTGGCTATAGCCCCTGTAGTCGTATTTACTCTGAACGACTTTTGCATAACTGGTAAACCGTTAGAGATAGACCAAATTATACTATACAAAAAATGTAGATCTTGCTAAAATACACAATTTATGTCTCAATAAATTTTCTTGTAGGGTGAACCATTTCGGAGATATACCTTGTTATGTGTGTGAGTTTCGGAAAACTTGGAACTTTCGTGAAATGGGTCATCGTTGTTCATTTTTTTATATGTTACGTGTACAAAGAGAACGGAATCTCAAAGCTTTAAAAGATTTGACTGTCGCACAAAGCCTACTGTATTCCAAAATTCCCCTTGCAACTACAAGGAAATAAGCAATAAGATAATTTGTACAAATGTTTATTTTAACTAACACGAAGAAGATATAGGAATAAGAGTTTGTAAGAATGGTTAGTACAAGAGTAGAGAAAGTCATGTGAGTGCAACGTATCAGATTTTTCTGTTATGCTATTCACATACAAAAGGTTATATAAATACACGCGTTCGCACATACCCACAGACTCTTTTCTAAAAATGTCTTTTTTTGCTTAGGGAGTATAAAAACGTGTATTTCCAGTGAAATCTCGGTATGGGTGGGACGCAATTATTCTTTCTCTACTTATTGCAAGCTAATTCCCACCGTGACGCAGCCTTGGTTCCGGGCCACGGAATGTTCCCAGGTTCGATCCACCCATAGGTATGAGATTTAAATCCGGGTAGTTTTCCAATGCTCACTTCACTGAACTCCTATTAGGAGATAAGGGTATGACAAAATATCTCTAGGTCGAAGTGCAGGGTCGTTGAATCCACTCAAATCCTTATATACAGGGTGGAAGGCAAGTCATTAAATTCCTTCTAATCCGCGCTTCATAGAAGCATTACAAACAAAAAGGTCTAATGGCATTTTGTTCTTCGATCAGCCGATTTCGAAAAAATAAATAGCTTTCGGTCCCAAATGGATGCGTAATTCCACAAGAATGTACGAAGATAATGGTTTGTTACGTGTAAAATGTGCAGAGTAACTTATTTCTGACATAGCTCCGGTAGTAATTATGGTACATCACATAGAGTTTCGAAATAATTAATCACTTAAAAGACGTGAAGGAATACTCCTAACTCTCAGACATAGGTAAGTCGACAACGTTGCGTTGAGGTTGGTCAGGGAATTGACCTAGTTTGTGAATGTAAACATGTCGGGCACTTTTGCTTTCGTTGGGAGCTAACGCTTGTGATTGGCCTACACTCCACAGTAAACACGGAAGGATGAGGCGGGGTATGAGTTTATTCAAGACGCACCGTTACGCTGTTTGTTTATGTTCTGAGCTAGGGAAAGTGTCCACCCACCCAATGTGCAGTGTTGCCAGGTTGTTTTCGACAAAACTGAAATATCTCCGTAGGAAATGGTCAGAGACAAAAACGTAAGATACAAAATGTGTTCCAAATACCAAGATCTACCATTTAAATTAATGTAATGACTTCCCTTCTACCCGGTATACAGTACAAGGCCGAAAGAGCGCGGTCCGAAATACTGCGGATTTGAATTTAATGCGGAGGAAAGTTTGTCCCCCGAAAATATATCGCACTTCTTATTTCTTCATCTTTTTATTTTTGAAAGTTGAGCTTAATATTTTCTTCAAAGAGCGGAATTGGAACATACTTTCCGCTACCGCTAGCGCGAACCTTGGCCTCTGCAGCCGCTCTATTCCTAGCGTTGACCTTGGCCACTGCATTACTAAGAATTTCCCTAAGTAACGAGACATGCACACGGAAGAAGATATTCTGTATATTAGTTAAGTGATAAGTGCCATAACAAGATTATTCTGACTATGGAGAAGCAAAATGAATCCAACAGTATTCTACATCTTGCTACAATCGACACGCAGAGAAAAAAATCATTGTGAATTATGCTGCCAAACAAAACTTACTGTTTCCTTTAAGACCATGCAAAATTAGGTTAGTGTAAAATAGGTACAGTGTACATAATTGTATATATGTATAAATTAAGATTGGTTGCAGGACTGGAATACACCCTCAGTGTAACTGCTGTGTAATTGCTCTTAAAAGTGGTGTACTTTACCATATATTACATATTTTACAATTTATTATTGCACGAATGTTTCGTACCATCTCCGCCGGATACATTTTTGTCAATTCTAAGCTCATGTTTCGATACTTCGATATACCGTAGAATTGTTATAACGCGGGCTAAAGCATGTTCCCAAATAACCGCGTTATTTCGGGATCCTACTGCACTATTACCCCTTAGAAAAATCCTCTCTGCTCCACTCCTTACCACTAACCAAACTCTCCACCTCGAAACCCAGATCCCATCCATTCCAGAGGCAATAATAAAAAGAGCCAAGGCAACATGGGCATGCATTAGAAACCACGAGAACTACATGATCGCCAACATTGGCAGAGGCGAGCCGAAGCACCGCAAGCATACTAAAATAAGAATGTTCTAGACGCGGCACGGCTCGCCGACTAATGCGCCCTCATGCAACCCAGGCCTCAGGCCGCACACACAATACGGCAAAGGCCCGCGCCTCGGGAACCACCCAGGAGCAGCAACCTGTCCGCGCAGGAAAACAGCGGAAAACTGTACATAGTGCAAACAATTTAAGTGGAATGTAAATATTTCAGTGCGCGAACTGGGACGCATATTTTGATGTGTCCAGTGAATGTGTGTGTGTGTGTGTGTGTGTGTGTGTGTGTGTGTGTGTGTGTGTGTGTGTGTGTGCGTGTGTGTGTGTGTGATGGGACATACTGTTATGGTATGCCCAAGAGTGAATGCGTGTGTATATGTGTGTATATAAATCTGTTTGTATATATAAAATAAAACAATACACAAAGATAAAGACAATACACATAGAAAAACCTATAACAAAAAACTTCTCGGTGACCTAAAATTGCTCACCGCATGGGTTTGTAAATAAAAACGAAAAATGTAAATATTGTAAATTTTGCTAGTTATAAGACCATGTAAATTGTAACCTGTAAGCCGGGCCTAATGTACCGGCACCAGGCCAAAACTTCATTAATAAATTAATTAAGTAAGTAAAAAAAATTAAGCCTCAAAACTACATTCTCTGGTTGGCTATTTTAATCAACGTCTTTGGCAACCATGGCAGAATTTAGTGAAACTACAAAGGACCTTCCGATTTGTGTTCAACCGAGACCCTTAGAAGACTAGAAAATCATATCTGTTGTCATTGCGCCCTTCCCCGTTTTGATGCAAGCTTATGCCACTGGAAAGTACTACAATCGATAAAGAGAAGAACCTCGTTAGTTATTTATATATTATGCTTTGTTTCTCTCAACCACTTTTTAGCCCTCCTTTTTAACCACAACCAACACACGTAGAGCTCCAGTTACCTCTTCAACAACATTTCTCTGCAAAGTTCCAGGGCAGGAAACAGAACCTGTTTGAATCCAAGTTGCGGCCATAAATCGAGTCTAACGATACAATTTAAGTAACTATTACTGATATTACGAGTTCACGTTTTTGTTACAGAGCATAAATGTTGCTTTGCAAGGACATGAGGGCCTTTATTTGTTTTCCTTTTATGTGTTTAACGCCTGTTCTTACCTAGCGGGATGGTTCAGGCGGTAACGCCTGTGTCCCACATACAGGAGTTGCGGGTTCGATCCCCGTGGCCGACCTTCCTGACCCATGGACTTTTTTCGGAGGTTTCCCCGGGTCGCCGGGCGTATCCTGGGAAGGAATTGCATGTCCTCCGAAATTCCTGTCCCTCCATTTCCTTACATATCTCATTTCATTTCACCCTTCATCCCGTTAGATTTAACGCAGGGTTGGAAGTGTCGGCGAGCGTCACGGCAGCAGCATGGCAGGGGAAACAAATGTGCTCGGGGGGGGGGGGGGGAGGAGAACGAAACATGCAGCTGTAATCCATATTAACCTACTATCAAAACAAAGATAGTTTGTTCTCAACACGAATCGAGTCATTTCAATTCATTGTGGTGTGATTCTCAGTGTCTATTTTGCAGTGAATCTCTCTTTCATGACTATACATTGAAACTAAAATATATAACAAATATATTTGTGAGTAGACATACCTGATTGCGTAATTCCTTATAGAGGGTATATTTCTTCCGTAGCTGTCATCACCATCATGCTGTTCTTCCTCCTCACTGGAATCACTGCTGGAACTATTGCCAAGGTAGCTAACCAGCTCATCCACACAATCGGCGATGATGCGTCCAGTCGTCTGGCCTCTTCCACTACCCTTTCCACGTGCTTTGCGTAGTTCTTCCACTTTCTTCAGGTGTCACTTCTTTTACTGCTTCTCTTGTGAATAATTGTTCCACTTCAGCCATGGTGAATGTCTTATTGTGTCTTGCAACATAACCCTTTACTTCTGCTCAGATTAGTTCAATTGGGTTGAAGTGACAATAATTAGGAAACGGTATAATGACACGGTGACCATGTTGTTTTGCCAGTTTGTCGATACTATATTTTGGGTTGGGTTTGTTTTGCTTTATTAGCAGCAGCAATTCCCATTTTTTTTATGAATCCTCGATCTACCTCTGCCTCTGCGTCCACCAACTGCTATGTATTTTAATATAAAAGTTTTAACAAAGTAGGTTAAGAACACACAACGCAGCTGAATGTATAAACAATCTTGGTTCTCCGTACACAACTAGCGATAACTGACCTGATGAGTAAACTATTTATCAATGTGACTAATGTGGCAATCTTAGTTTACGTTTCCATAGAAACGGCCTTCCCCGATTACCCTTTACCCCACATGCTTGACACCTGTGCCCGCCTCGTTAGCGTGATGGTTAGCGTGTCTGCCTCACGTTCAAGAGGTCGCGAGTTCGAATCTCGCTTAGGGTAAGTTATCCGGGTAAGGTTTTCCCTACCCTGAGAAGACGAATGTTGGGTAACTTAAAGCTCCATGGACTCGGGCTCATTTGAGCATCATTTCACCCATTTCATTTCATTCATTCATCCGATATGACACAATGTTGGAGGACATTAATAATAATAATAATAATAATAATAATAATAATAATAATAATAATAATAATAATAATAATAATAATAATAATAATAATAATAATAATAATAATAATAATAATAATAATAATAATAAAAACACCTGTCATATATCTTCTTTTAAAAATCAGACTCTAATGGGAAGGAGTTTGTCCTTGAGCGCCTCCAGACCAGCAACCAATCGGAGTCCTGCTGTGTTGTCATATTGCTTTCCCCATTAAGTGGGGCTTGACGCGCTTAGAAATATGAAGAGTGGGGGTAAGAGCTTGCTACGCTGTGCATATAAACATATATCATTGGCTGCAGATCAGAACTCTTCCCATTTGAAAAGCACGTTAGATTTTTATTCACACAACGCATTATACGGGCAGAGATGAGACTTCTTGCTGTAAAGAGCAAATTACACAAGGGACTTCTTCCTCAATATCAGATATGCAGCTTTCCGTTTCTAGCTTTTCGTGTATTGTCAGGATAGTTGTCACAATCAGACCGACATTTCCTTCTCGTTCAAGGACACTTTGCACTGCGATCTACAAATATTAATTGTATTAAACGAGATGTAGCTCACGCTTTATGTTAATTAATTTATTACTCATTTATTTGCTTACGGTGTGCTTCGTTTTCTTGCTAGTTATTACCTTGATATTGTTGTGACAGGATTGGGACAATAGCAATGTTTTCGCATTTCAATATTCCATTTTATGTGCTCTGAATGACTACTCGGTTTTATATTCGTTCCTCTTGCTATAACACTTAAAGCGTCTGCATGTAAACCCGTGGAACAAAAGTTGTCAAATCTCCTCATAAGCAACAGATTACAATGTATGTAAATTCTCCGTGCAAAGGCACTTTAGATGTTCATAAGGGAGCCTTCAGAAACAAAGTTGGATCTTAGAGTGATTTTTTCTAATATTAAAACAAACTACAATCCTAAAATCAGAGCACAGTTTAAATAATTTGCCAAGGGGACTTAAGACTGCCTGAAGGTCAAATACCACCTGTTTATATAAATCCGCGATTATATGTTTTATGACATCGCGTAAAACACTTACTGCTTAATAAAGCTAGCGTGCTTTCTATCTTATGCCCTGAACGGATTGGTATATTCAAAAGCATACTCACTTTATTCCGAATTTCAGAGATAAAATATGCAATAAAATAGCACTTTACGTAATATTAAAAGCCCCCTTTTCAGGCAGGTAAGGCAAACGGACATTTAATAGACAAAAATGACATTTTATGCACTGAACGTGAATATAGTTATTAAAAAAAATCTGATGTGTTGCACTCACATGACTTTCTCTACTCTTGTGCTAACCATTCTTACAAACTCTTGCTCCCATATATTCTTGTTAGTCAAGATAAACATTCGTACAAATTATCTTATTGCTTATTTCCTTGTAGGTACAAGGGAAATATTAGAATACAGTAGGTTTTGTGCGATAGTCAAATGTTTTAAAGCTTTGAGACTCCGTTCTCTTTGCACACTTAACATATAAAAAATTGAACAACGATGTTCCATTTCACGAAAGTTTTTAAGTTTTGCGAAACTCACACACATAACAAGGAACATCTCTGAAATGGTTCACCCTACAAGAAAATTTATTCAGACATAAAATGGGTATTTTAGCAAGATCTACATTTTTTGTATAGCATGATTTGGTCTATCTCTAACGGTTTACCAGTCATGTAAAAGTCGTCCAGAGTAAATACGACTACAGGGGCTATAGCCAGAAAATTCAAGATATACATTTCATTTGTCATAAAAATATCTCAAATATACGACATTTTAATCAAAATCGTTAGTGCCATTTTCAAGAAAATGAAAATTTTCGAAAAATTTTCCACGTAAGGGTAGTTTAGCGTGGGGCTATTTTCTTCAAAATCTTCGTTTCGCATCCTTGAAAGACATTAAATTTAAATGCTAAATTTGGTTTTTTACAGACTTTTCATTTTTGAGTTATGCTGTCCACAGACTGACAAACAGACTGACACACACACACACACACACACACACACACACACACACACACACACACACACACACACACACACACACACACATACACACACGGACCTTTTTCTAAAAATGCTTTTTTTTTATTCAGGGGGTCTCAAAACATAAATTTCCGGTGAAAGCTCGACAACGAATTTTTGGGTGGAGTACAATGCTTCCCCTACTTACCAGTAGAGAAAGTAGAAAATGAAGCAGACAAGATGTGATTTAGGAATGTTTATATGAAATCATGTTCACAATCACAATGCTGAACCTGTTTTCTATAATCACAAACACCATGCTTATTTTGCTAAAACGTTATAATGCTAGAACATCCGAAAATTTGGAATTTGTGTTAGATACGCCGTATTACTTGGTTGCTTTATTATTCATTTCTGCCCAAGAGTTCTCCCTGATGTGATTTTTTTAATTTTCGCATTTGAGGTTATAAAGACAAGGATTTCGCCCCCTAAGTCAATTAAGAAACACAAAATGTATAAAAAATACGCTGTTTTCTGTACTAGTAAATGATATTTTGAATCAATCACTCGCCAACGCTTAGCGACTATATTTGTACAGCCGGTTGTAAATGTTTTATTTTTTATTTTTTTTTGTAGTGTTTAACGCCCGCTTTTACTACTACGGCACCGCAGGCGGTGACACTGATGATACATGGAATGAAGATGGAACACCGGTGGTATAAGATGGCGGGGGACACCGGAGAACCCGGAGGAAACCCGCCCCAGCGCCGCTTCGTACACCACGAATCCCATATGCGGTTGCCTGGGATCGAATCCCGGCCACCTTGGTGAGAAGCGAATGGTCTAACTCTCGGCGCAAATGTTTTCAGATGGACGAGAGGGTGTAGGGGGAAGGACGAACATTTTTCAAAATGAATTATTTGCGCTTGATCGGCCAGGCTCAACGATGGCTTCACCAGGGGTATTTACTTTAGTGCGTGTTCCTCTCATATGTGATCAGGGGAGCCAACAAGAAGCTAAATAATCAATTTTATTCTTAAAAACAGCACATCAGCACATTCTTTTCTGTACGTATTTAAACAAGTAACATTGTTTTTTGTGAAAGCATTAACGGCGTTTAAGAAATATGTTTAAACAATTGCTTAAGCAAAGATAATGTATATTATGTATTCCTCGTTAATAATAATAATAATAATAATAATAATAATAATAATAATAATAATAATAATAATAATAATAATAATAATAATAATAATAATAATAATAATAATAATAATAATAATAATAATAATAATAATAATAATAATAATAATAATAATAATAATAATAATAATAATAATAATAATAATAATAATAATAATAATAATAATAATAATAATAATAATAATAATAATGATGATGATGATGATGATAATAATAATCAATAATGATAATGATGATAATAATAATAATGATAATGCTAATAATACACGTTCAATACACCACCTAAACCAAATATGCAAAAGTTTTAATATTGAAATATCAATGGAAAAGTAAAAAATAATGGCAAACTGGGGTAAAATACCAATAAGGCCAAAAATAGTCGTTAATGATAAAGTATTGGAACAAGTATCCTCCTTCAACTATTTAGGGTGTGAAATCAGCAATGAGAAAGATAAAGATACAAACAAAAAATTAATGAGATTTCAAACAATCTGTGGAACAATTCACAAAACCCTAAAGAATAAAACAAGAACTGAAACAAGAATAAAATTTTATAATACCATGGCGGTCCCAGCGTTACTTTATGGATGCGAAAACTGGGTACCTACACAAAGAACCATCAGCAGAATACAAAGTTGCGAAATGAGATTCTTGAGAAGAACAAAAGGATGTACAAGAGAAGATAGAATTAGAAATGAAAATATAAGAAATGAATTACAAGTGGAAGCTATCACCTCAAGAATGGATTGGTACAGAAGAAGATGGTTTGAACATGTTGGAAGAATGGGTGATACAAGACTGCCAAAAGTAGTTTTCCATATAGTCCTAAAGGAAAGACGGACGTAGGGAGGCCGAGGAAAAAATGGAAGGAGACACTGTGAAGACGGAACAGGCGAGAGCCTAATCCATGAAGTGAAGAAGAAGAAGAAGAAGAAGAAGATGATGATGATGATGATGATGATGATCATGATGATGATGATGATAATAATAATAATAATAATAATAATAATAATAATAATAATAATAATAATAATAATAATAATAATAATAATAATAATAATAATAATAATAATAATAATAATAATAATAATAATAATAATAATAATAATAATAATAATAATAATAATAATAATAATAATAATAATAATAATAATAATAATAATAATAATAATAATAATAATAATAATAATAATAATAATAATAATAATAATAATAATAATAATAATAGTAATAATAATAATAATAATAATAATAATAGATAAACTAGTTCAGATATAAAGGGTGATAGGCAAGAAAGCTGAGGGGAGAAGCTATGTCGTAACCTATAGTGGTTGATGCTTCATAGCTTTTTGAAACATGCTCTTTTGCGATTTGTAGTAGCTCTATTAAACCTTCATCTTACTTTTAAGTTATGTTTTTCTGGTATTTCCGACAAACAGCCATCCAATGTTTTAAACTTCGATGTAAAATTTCAGGTCAAACACACGATTTCATGTTCGCTGAACAAAATCAACTTACAAATTTCACAGCGCACATGTGTGTGTGTGTGTCTATGAATAGCTTAAAACCGTGGTAGATTAAAATTATTCAAACGTTTTAAATTTAATTTCATTATAGAGTGATATGACGGCTCTAATGCCGAATATTTAGTCCATCCTCTCTGCGAGTGCGTTCTGGATTTATAATGTTAATGTTTTCTTTACATTGGGATTACTTTTTTACGAACAAGTGTAAGAGAAATGTTGGATGATATTCTCTTTGGACTTACACCTTATGCCCCTTTCCTTGTAGAAAAGTTGCGCTGACAACTCGACCTTTGAGACCACCTGGTATAACTAATAGATAAGCCACCCTGGCTTCCCCCAGCGGCAAGGAGCATGGGAGTCGGAAAACTTTTGAACCTGACCTGTACTCCGAACAGTCGTGTCGAAAAGTCGCGCGAGGCAGCGATGTATGAAAACTTATCTGCGCATGCTCCTGACTTCACTCCACGCCATCGCACCAATGCCACGCTGCTTTGGAATCACACCTTGAGTGAGTGAGTGAGTGAGTGAGTGAGTGAGTGAGTGAGTGAGTGAGTGAGTGAGTGAGTGAGTGAGTGAGTGAGTGAGTGAGTGAGTGAGTGAGTGAGTGAGTGAGTGAGTGAGTGAGTGAGTATGTAGTGTTTAAGGGCCCGTCGCCATTAACGATGTTTCTCTGTGCATAATATGTGCATTTCATTCCTCCTCGCAAACCTGAATCCAATTTCTACTAATCATTAATGAAAGGTAGATCGCTTAAAATAAGGTAATTTAGTGTCACTGTTGACAGAATTTAACACTTTGTCTAACATTGGCGGCTCGTTGTTAAAGAAAAGCTCTGCAGCTCCCTACGAATAGAATCTGTTTTCTAATTCTAATAGCTTACGTCTATTTCTTTTCCTCTTTGGTGTTCGCACATGCAACGCTCCACTCAGTTTAACAGTGCAATTTACAATGAAGTTGGATTATCCTGCATCAGTTTGTTAAAAAGACTCAACAATTCATTTCTCGCCATTTTTAATGATTTAGCTTTCGAATGCTTCGTTATTTCATCTGTATTGTTACTCACCAAGCTAAAAGCACTTGTAGAAGCAGCCGAAACCAGACAGAATTCAACAGAAGCCACAACCTTCATTAGTTTTTGATACCATTACGTGTACCTCCCTTGTTAGGCCATAACCACTGAAATGACGGGATAAGGACTTTGATTAAATACTTAGGGGTTACCTTGGACCGCACAATGTGCTGGTCCACCCACATAAAAAATAGCGCCAACAAAGGCAGACAGCGGCTAAAGTTATGCGCCCCCATCTTCCGCAGCAAACAGCTGCAATTGAAGTCCAAACTCGTCCTGTATAAAGCTTTCATCCTTTCGGTGGTTCTATACGCGTGCGTGGCCTGGGCAAACGCCTCAAAAACCGCTCTGAAGTCTATCCAAACCTTCCAAAACCTCTCCCTCCGGAAAATCCTCTCTGCTCCCATCCTAACCACTAACCGAACCCTTCACCAGGAAACCCAGATCCCTTCCATTCCCGAGGCCATAACAAAAAGAGCCATTGTTGCGTGGGCGCACATCAGGAATCACCAAAATGACGTGATTGCCAATATTGGCAAGGGCGAGCCAAAGCGTCGTAAGCATGCTAGAATTAAAATGTTCTAAACATTGCATGGCTCGCCGACTGATGCGCGTCCATACAAACCAGGCCCTAGGCCACACACTACGGAAGAGGTCTGTGCCTCGGAAACGCCGCAGGAGCTGCAACCTGGTCCGCACAGGGAAACTGCGGAAAAACTGTACATAGTGAAGTGTATATAGTGCAGTGTGTGTAAATATGTATATACGAGCGTGTGTGTGTGTGTGTGTGTGTGTGTGTGTGTGTGTGTGTGTGTGTGTGTGTGTGTGTGTGTGTGCGTGTGATGGGACATATGTGTGGTATGCCCAGGAGTGAGTGCGTGTATGTATCCGTGTATATAAATTTAAAAAACTATAAAAAACGGACAAACACAAAAAAAAAAAAAAAACAAAAAAACAAAAAAACTGAGAATACGCCCAAAAACTGTTCTCGGTGGGCTAAAGCTGCCCATTGTATGGGTTTTTAAAGAAATAATAGCTAACATGAATTCACATGTAAATATTGTAAAGATTATAATTAATGTTAATTTTAGCCTGTAAGCCGGGCCCTTCTGTACCGGCACCAGGCAAATGTTTTTCCTTCAATAAAATAAGTTCAAGTTCAAGTAAGGACTTTGCAGGGCGGCTGGTATAATTGAGGTTGGGTTAGTGACAGGAGGTAGCCAGATTCATTCCTCAACGGTTGCAGGTCAGGATGCAATGTCCTCGTGCATCGCTGGTGTAGTGAATGTATCCATGTATTAATGGGGGTAGACTTTAAATTTTGAAATTCATGCATCTCTTGTTAGGACTGTTTCTGCTCCTGCTGGAGTTGCTCCGATATCGGAGTGCTCTGGGCTTATAAACCACAAGAGCCCTAACTAGGGCGCTCCAATTGAATGACCAAGTACGGTAAAATGTTGTGACCCGGCACCTAACTTCATCCTACACACATGGAAGAGATGAGATCTCGTACAGTAGTCTCACGAGGGAGGAGCGACATACTGAATAGATGATCCGAAGACCCCCTATTCAGCACCAGTTGCAGTAGCAGCAGTTTAGAATCTAAATCTGAGACCATGACCAGATCTCGCAGGGTATAAAAGGACGGGGATTGCTAGGGTCCGAAAGAGGCGAAACTACAAGGAAACAGGTATCCCATGCTTTGCTTTCCCGCGTGTCGCGCACGGGCTAGTTAATGACACGTTTTCATCAAGTTTGGTTCCATTAATGGAGGATACCTATTAATAAGCATTGAACGTAACAACACCTCTGACTGTGATGATTCTTACCTTACTATCGGGTTTACAACGACTGTTTAGTTCCACTCGTATGACGTAAGCATGTTCTGAAGAAATAACGTCAAAGAATGCCTTGAATGTCAACCAATCACAGTTTGTCTACAGCGTAATTATCACTTCGAGGAAGTGATGGTCGCTCGATAGTCACGCCTCCGTGTTTAATGCATCTTTGGGTAGTGAATAACATGCATTTAATTGGCTAGTTTTCAAAATAAATGTTATTCTTGCACAAGGTTTGCATTTTACTCTGTTAATGTCGCATATTACCTTTGTTTTTGAGGTTAGGCATTCAGCAGTTATAATGGCACAGTATGTTGCGATGTGGCGAATAGTTTCTAAACAAATGTAAACAGAAATGACCTTTATTGTGTAATTTGATAAGAGCAATTGCGTTGGTAATATGTATCTTAATTCGTGAAACTATAGTGATTACCATTCAAGGTGTGGAGATCATACAATAATCTTAAAATCTCTGACGATAACACACACACAGACACACACACCTACACACACACACAAAATTATTTCTTCTTGTTGAAGGTGTCATGAGAGGTGATTCCACCGTGGTGGAGCCTCTCGACAAGAACCATACCAAGACTGGGTCCTTTACTGGTAGAATGATGTTAATGCAAAAAGGGAATGGTTGAGAGGGACTTGTTTATTGATTTGGGAGTCCTTGTGGGGTTATCCTCCCCAGTGGGAGGTGCCCTCAACTTTTCCCGTCAGGTAATGGGCAGGTTTTTCCTTTTTTGTTATTTATTCAAAATAGGGGCGTTTATATGCTTCCTGGGGGTCAATGTCGTACTCCCCGAGGCTACGGATAAGGGCATTGAGGCTATGTAGAAGGGAACTGCAGAATTTTTTAGAAAGGGATTGGATGTGATCAGTGAGGGTTGGGATAAAAAGGTCTGGTATGTATGTACCACTCTGCGTCAACAGCGGTACGAAGAAAGCGGTTTTGAAGTGTCTGTAGACATTTAAGGTGTGACTGGACAGCAATGCCCCAGACTTGACATGCGTAGGTGAGGGCAGGGCGAAGTATCTACTTGTAGAGGAGCGGACGGACGGACTGTTGTAAAGGAGATACATCATTACCATCTTACGCTTGACCTTGTTAATAATGTCAATGTGGCGTTTATATACACAATTAGTCAACAAGAGAATGTGAACATTAATAAAACAGCTTCTGCCTCTGTGGTCGAGTAGTTAGCTCTCTAACTCCTAAATCCAGAGGTTTCGGATTCGATTACCGGCTGGTGAGAGGGAATTATGCTTCGATTAGAAACTTTCCCTGCCCTCCGCAGGAATTGGAAATAGGCATGTTGCAGTGAATGTGGATGTGTTGCAGGTTCGAATTGATTAAAAAGTAGAGGAAGCATTGGATTGCACAATGTTAGAAGTACATAGATCTGCATGTGGTGTGTGTGCCTGTGCGTGCGTGCGTGTGTGTGTGTGTGTGTGTGTGTGTGTGTGTATGTGTGTGTGTGTGCGCGCGCGCGAACAGCATAACTCTTATTATTATTATTATTATTATTATTATTATTATTATTATTATTATTATTATTATTATTATTATTATTATTATTATTATTATTATTATTTATTTATTTATTTATTTGATTACCCTCCCCGCCTCCCCGTATGAAGGAATGACACCCTCTAGGACTTACAAGCCTGTGCCTAGGGTCAGATGCCTGTCGGGGAGCGGACAAACCTATGGACTGGACAGAAGCGGGCCCAGCATCAGGTATAAGAATGAGGAAGAGAATTATATGAAATGCAGGTGAAATGAATGATTGGAAAGGTGATGATGGAGCATTTGGTGAAATGAGTGGCGGGGGAAAACAGAGTACCCGGAGAAAACCCACCCAGACACCGCTTCGTCAGCATAACTCAAAAACAAAAATTCGGTTAAACACCAATCTTACTATTTAGTCCAGCGCCTTCCGAGGATGTGACATGAAGATTTTCAAGAACTTTCTCTCACCCCAACTACTCTTTATATGAAAAGATTAGCATCATTTTTTATTTTCTCAAAACGGCTTTTAACGGTTTTCATTAGAATACCATTTACTTAAGATATTCACATTAGATATTTCCATCGAACTAGCTTGGGTGATTAATTTATACCGTTCATACCTTGGAATGCAGATGAGTTGGTGCAGACAGACGAGCTGTGTATACCAGAACTCGCTGTTCCGCTCTCAGCCCACTCCGGCTGGTACCCCAAGCAGTATGTGTAATTTTACCTGTCCAAACGCCAGTGTGACCAGACTCAAGGGGAAGGCTCAGATTGCTTACCCAAGTGACGTTTTTGCTGCACGGTGCCCTAATCACAACCACAGTTCGCGTGATATTCCAGTACTGACTCGAACAGCACAAGTGAAAGTGTTTTCTTAAAATTAAATGTAGTCTAATTAATTTGTCCAGTTAATTTGTATCTTGTTAAGACAAACCGCAATTTTTTAGTACAACCATAGTATATGGTATTAAAGCAAAGCAATACCGAGCGGGAGGGCTCAGGCATTAACGTGTGATCCGCATTCGGGAGGCCACAGGTTCGATTTCTGCGGCTAAACTTGGGTTTTTTCCCGGGTCACTCAGGCTAGACCTTTAAAAAGGGCGGAATATAAAAACTTTCACTGCCAACTGATGACTGAAGGTTTAGGGAATATTGATATGCATAAATCTAAAAATCGTCAATTTGATAATCTTTCAGTCATTTTTCAGTTGCAGGGTCCCTTAAGCGGAGTTTAACTGTATATGAGCGAAGTATTCTTTTTAAAGATGCTGGCGAACTGAAACAGAAAGCTTGAACACATTCAGGAAGAAAGTACATAAGATTACAATGAAGCAAGCTTTGGAATTTTACTGACAGTAATTGTCATTTCGATAAACTACCACAACAGATGACATGATGGCGTAGGAAGTGAGTGTGGTGAAATGCCTGAGACAGACAAGCCCCAGAATTAAGGCACGTTTTACCACTTGAAAGCGCGCATGCATCCAAAATCTTTACTTCCTTCAGTGAGAAAGGGTGCAGGGATACCAGCTGTTCCTCTGTCGGCTCCATGGATACTTGACGTCATTCATGTGGACATCCTGCTGGCTGCAACCCGATCGGTCGCGACCCGCATCTGTCCACAGTGACCTTGCTTCACAAGATCACCGCACTAATTTAACATTTTTGATCACTGTCAATGTCTTCTAAGCAGTTGTCACCAAGTAACTTTGTATTTTACTGTAACTATTTTATATCTATGTTATCTAAAGGTATAACGGTAATTATGTTGTGAAAGTCAAATCATTAGAGATTTTTACTTTCTCTGCTGGTAAGTAGAAGGAAGTATTGTATTCCACCCAAAAATTCCATGTCGAGATTTCACCGGAAATATATGTTTTGAGACCCCCTGAATTTATAACAAAAAAAAAAAAAAAAAAAAAAACGAAAAGTCGGTTAAAAACCACAGTTGGTATTTAAGTTTAATGTCATTCAAGGATGCGACGCGAAGATTTTGAAGGAAATAGCTCCACCCGAAACTACCCTTTTCAGGAACTTTTTTCGAAAATTTTGATTTTCTTGAAAATGGCTCTAACGATTTTGATTAAAATGTCATATGTTTTAGATATTTTTATAACAAATGAAATGAATATCTTGATTTCTCTGGCTATAGCCCCTGTAGTCGTATTTACCCTGGATGACTTTTGCATCACTGGTAAGCCGTTACAGATACACCGAATCATACTATATACAAAACATGTAGATCTTGCTAAAATACACAATTTATGTCTAAATAAATTTTCAGTAGGGTGAACCATTTCGGAGATATTTATGTGTGAGTTTCGGAACACTCACTTTTCACTTTCGTGAAATGGAACATCGTTGTTCATTTTTACTTTCTCTGCTGATAAGTAGGGGAAGTATTGTATTTCACCCAAAAATTCGATGTCGAGATTTCACCGGAAATATATGTTTTGAGGCCCCCTGAATCCAAAAAGAAAGCATTTTTAGAAAAAGGTGCGTGTGTGTCTGTGTGTCTGTGGACAGCATAACTCAAAAACGAAAAGTCGGTTAGCAACCAAAGTTGGTATTTAAGGTTAATATCTTTCAGGGATGCGATACAAAGATTTTGAAGAAAATAGTTCCACCCTAAACTAACCTTCACATGGAACATGTTTCGAAAATTTTGATTTTCTTGAAAATGACTCTTAACGATTTTGATTAAAATGTCATATGTTTGAGATATTTTTATGATAAATGAAATAAATATCTTGAATTTTCTGGCTATAGTCCCTGTAGTCGTATTTACTGTGGACGAATTTTGCATATCTGGTAAACCGTTACAGATACACCAAATCATACTATATACAAAACATGTAGATCTTGCTAAAATACACAATTTATGTCTAAATAAATTTTCTTGTGGGGTGAACCATTTCGGAGATATTCCTTGTTATGTGTGTGAGTTTTGGAAAACTTAGAACTTTCGTGAAATGGATCATCGTTGTTCATTTTTTATATGTTAAGTGTGCAAAGACAACAGAATCTCAAAGCTTTAAAACATTTGACTATCGCACAAAGCCTACTGTATTCTAACATTCACCTTGCACCTACAAGGAAATAAGCAATAAGTTGTACAAATGTTTATCTCAACTAACACGAAGAAGATATAGGAATAAGAGTTTGTAAAAATGGTTGGTACAAAAGTAGAGAAAGTCATGTGAGTGCAACACATCAGATTTTTTATATGTTAATCGTGCAAAGAGAACGGAATCTCAAAGGTCAAAAAGATTTGACTGTCGCACAAAGCCTGCTGTATTCTAATATTCCCCTTGCACCTACAAGGAAATAAGCAATAAGATAATTTGTTGTAGAAATATTTGTTTCAGTTAACCGAAGGAGATATAGCAATAAGAATTTGTAAGAATGGTTAGTACAAGGGTAGAGAAAGTCATGTGAGTGCAACACATCAGATTTTTTTCTTAGTGATAAATTTCGGTAGGGAGCCCAAGAACTTGCTTAGGCTTTCACGGCCGGCGTTAACCAAATAGATGGTAGATTTCGGGCTTGTAGGCCGTGGTCCAGTCGATGAGTTATCTGACGTTTCGACCAAGACTGCATCTTCTCTGAAGATGCCCAACGCAGTCTTGGGCGAAACGTCAGATAACTCATCGACTGGACCACGGCCTACAAGCCCGAAATCTACCATCTAATGGAGCCCAAGAACTTTTGTTACTAATTTAAAGACTGACGCTGTTCGAGCTCGCTTGAAGAAGATCGACGGATTTCTTATGAATTTATTCCGGCGATATTGGCATTGGTGTAAGTGAAATCCAAAATATTTTACATCAACAATTAGACATGAGAAAACGTGTTACCAATGGATTCCACATAAACTTGCTCTCAATATTTTGAAGGTGAAAAAAAAAAAAAAAAAAAAAAAAAAACTTCGAAATTCCAAGGCGGCACTTCAAATTTGGTTTGGAATATCGATACTGCTGATGAATCTTGGATTGATCTTAAAAAGGAAAGTAAATTTGCTCAATGGGTCCTTAGAACGGAACTTATGCTACAAAATTGGTAAGGAGATGGTTGAGATGGTTGCTAGTTTTCTTCTTCTGCTTCGTCTTCTTCTTCTTCCTCTTCTTCTTCGTGCTAAATTACTACTATAACATTAGAAGATAGACGTAGCGTTACGGCCATTTGGTGCACATGCATATCTGTTTACAGCAAAATTTTTAAAAAGTTCGTGACAAATCCCAAAAGTAAAAATCTGATGTATTGCACTCACATGACTTTCTCTATTCGTGTACTAAGTATTCTTACAAACACACATTCCTCTATCTACTTCTTGTTAGCAGAGATAAACATTTGCAGTAATAACCTTATCGTTAATTTTCTTATAGATACAAAGGAAATATGGGAATACAGTAGGCTTTGAGCGACAATCAAATCTTTTAAAGCAGGTCGCTATATGAAGGCTTTGAAATTTCATACTCTGCACGGCCAAGAGATAAAAAAGTGAATAACGACCTTCTATTTGAAAAAAGTTTAAGTATAGCAAAACTCAAACAGATAACAAGAAATAGGTGTTTCCGAAATGCTTCACTTAAAAAACAAACAAAAAAAAAAAAAAAAAAAAAAAAAAGAAAGAAAGAAACATTTGGACATAACTTGTGTGTTTGAACGAGGTTTGCATTTGTTTGCATAGTCTATATTAATTGGTCCATCTCTTACGATTTACCAGTTATGGAAAAGTCATCAAGGTAAACAGAACTACATGGGCTACAGCCAAAATATTCACGATATACATTTCATTTGCCATAAAAATATCTCAAGTATATGCCATTTTAATAAGAACCATTAGCCTGTTTACGAAAATCAAAATTTTCGAAAAATTTTCCATGCTAAAAGTAGTTTAGGGTAGAGGAATTTTCTTCAAAATCTTCGCGTCGCATCCTTGAAAGATATTAAACTTTGATTTTTCTTTTTTAGTTATGCTGTTCACACACACACACACACACAGACACACACACAGACACACACACACACACACACACACACACACACAGACACACACACACACAGACACACACACACACAGACACACACACACACACACACACAGACACACACACACACACACACACAGACACACACACACACAGACACACAGACACACAGACACACACACACACACACACACACACACACAGACACACACACACACACACACACACACAGACACACACACACACACACACACACACACACACACAGACACACACACACACAGACACACACACACACAGACACACACACACACACACACACACACAGACACACACACACACAGACACACACACACAGACACACACACACACACACACACACACAGACACACACACACACACACACACACACACACACACACACACACACACATCCAGATCCAAAATTTCGATGTCGAGAGCTCGCCAACTTTGGTTTTTAACCGACTTTTCGTTTTTGAGTAATGCTGTCCACAGACTGACAGACACACGGACCTCTTTCTATAAGTAATTTTTTTTTTATTTAAGGGGCCCTAAAACATATACTTCCAGTGAAATCTCGACATCAAATTTTTGGGTGGAATACAATACTTCCTCTACTTACCAGTAAAGAAAGTAAAAACGATCTCTTATGAATTCATTGTACCAATTATTATAAACTGCATATGCATCTTTAAGCCGATCTTCACACTGTTTAGACGTTAATCACGATTTAAAGTCATAAAAAAATCTGATGTGTTGCAGTCACATGACTTTCTCTACTCGTATACTAATCATTCTTACAAACTCTTATTGCTACATCTTCTTCGTATTAGTTGAGATAAATTAACTAAAACTAAACCCCTAGCGCTACAGCCCAGGAAGGGCCTTGTAATTTTTATCAAAATCGTTAAGAGCAATTTTCAAGAAAATAAACATTTTCGAAAAATTTTCCACGTAAAGGGTAGTTTAGGGTAAAGCAATTTTCTTCAAAATCTTCGTGTCCCATCCTTGAAAGACATTAAACTTAAGTACCAACTTGGTTTTTAACCGACTTTTCGTTTTTGAGTTATGCTGTCCACAGACTGACACACACACACGCACGCACGCACGCACGCACACACACAAACAATTTTTTAATTTTTTTTTTTGGTGGGGGTTTCAGGGTGCCTCAAAACGTATTTCCGGTGAAATCTCGACATCGAATTTTTGGGTGGAGTACAATACTTCCTCTGCTTCACTATACGTAGCAAAGAAAGTAAAAAAGGACCGCTTTTGATTTCGCTGTACCAATTATACTCATAAATTGCATATGCATCTCTAAGCCGATTTTCGTATTGTATAGCCGTTAATCGCGATTTAAAATCATAAAAAGTTATAGCCCGAAAATTGTCTCTGGTCAAATTCATTTTGGGAAAACAGAAAATGTTTAAATGATAACAACTATTGGAGCAAATCGAACTACAAGGGAATCAACTCACAAAATATTAGAAAGCATCTGTCAAATATAAACAATTTTCATTTTGTTTCAGAAACACTGTAGGTATTCTAAAATTTTTCAGTAATGTAACATTTTCGCAAAATTGCATTTTTATCTCTTAGTAGGATAATCACCAAGTGTACCGAGCTAGGGACTCAAATTTTTGCAACACAATTAAAATTTGCATTAATATTGATTGTGGTGACTTGCTGAACGCTAGGTCGCGGTTTCAAACCCTGTCCAGTTCGATGGTTATTGAGTGTGCTTAGGACGGCCTATGTCAGTACTGTCTGTTCACCAGCTGAAGGTCAAAGGGGAATGAAGGGAAGAGAAAATACATACCACGTAGTGTAACTTGAGTTCTGTAAACTTCCGCTCAAACGTGGTTCTCCTGGTTACGTTGCCAATTTATCTCCAATGTTATTCACGCTATGTTTACTCGCTGCTAATTTCTCTCAATTTCAGTTGTAAAATCGTACGAGTCACCAGTTTTATGTCGTAGTGAAAAAAGTAGTCTAAAAGTAGATAGACCCCCGCCTAAGAGTGCTCTGGAATTTGCTGTGCTATTTTGGTTGCAGAAAAATGGGATTCAGAGTGCGTAAAACAGATCTTTATAGGATGACCAAAACCGAACAAACCTAAACATGCCCTTAAAGCGGGCGCATTTCTGGTTTTATTGGACTACACGGTCGTTTGCTTGCCCCCAAAGATGTGATCCCAATCCCATAGAACTAGCTTGGACCAAGGTTAAATGAATATTTAAATGTAATAGGTAACATATTCTTACAGGAATTGCATTATATAACGCTAACCTGTGAACGAAACAGACTGACAGGATTTTTGAAAATATAGAAAAGGTAAAAAATGATCATTGGGAGAAACACGGATTAGCTGAACACATCTTTATAAGCTAAATATATTCCATGAACTGAAAATAACATTTAAGTTCTGCTATTTTGGGCGATTTTTTTGACTTAATGTAGCGTGAATGCATGATAGCACTACTATCGTAAGCGCGACTAGAAGCACGACTACTGCTGAATTGTTTACTGGCGTACTGTTTGGCTGCATTCCTTTAAGGGACCACGAACTAATGAACAAATATATATTATAATAAATTTTATTAGCCTACTGCTAATTTTCTTGTATGTACAAGGGGAATATGGGAATGCAGCAGGCTTTAAGCGATAGTCAGATCTTTTAAGAGCTGGTAGATATGTGATGACTTCAACATTCTGTTCGCTTTGCATGGCCAGGACTAAAAAAAAACGAATAACGAAGTCTATTTGAGAACAGTATAATATATAAATATTGTAACATTCAAAGAAATAATAAAGGAATATCTGAGAAATAATAATTCACGCCACGAAAAAACTGTTTTAACGAAATGTATATATATATATATATATATATATATATATATATTGTGTAGTAAGATTTCGTCTATCTCATGTGGTTTACCGGTTACATAAGTCATTCAGAATAAAGAGGGCTTCTGAGAACATTTCCAGGGAATTCAAACCATACATTTCAGTTGTTATGAAAATACCAATTTAAAAACTTACGACATTTTAATCAAATCATTAGAGCCATTCTGGAGAAAATAAATAATATTCAAGTATTTGTAGCTGTCTTACATTGTGAAAATATTTGTTTTCAATAAAACTGTGGGGTTTTTCTTTTTGAGAAAAAGAAGCAAAATCCATGCAATTGCAGCCAAATGTAACCCCGTCAGCTTTCAAGCGTTGCATTACCTCCCCTTCCTTTATCACAGGCACATTTGACTGCAGTTGCTGGGACTCGAACTCGCGACACCAGTTATGTTTTCACAGAGAGATGGCTAAAATAATATGTAAATAAGAAAACAAAAGTAAATTATCTTATGGAACTAAAAATGTTTTATTAGATCATTACTCAAAGTTTATATTGTGACGCCAGTCGACATCAGCGGCAACAGTAAAGGCTCGGGGCCGGGTCGCCTCATAGCAATGGTGGTGCGTACAACAAAGATGCCCAAGGTCAGGCTTCCTGTTGCGAACACGTGACAGCAATCAGAGCGGCGGAACAAGAAGGGGTTTTCGAGATTATTCGAGAAGTGTCCGGCGGCCGGCATATTTGCAGAAGTTCGAGAAAGGTCCAAGTTATGTCATCCTCGCTATATAGGAAGGCAAGGAAGGAGTTAGTAGTTAGTTACAGACTTGAGTCGTCAGAATCAGTCAGTTTTTAGTTTGTGTGTGTGTGTGTGTGTTGTCGTGAAGGAAGATAGCCAAGCATTTAATGAGTGTTGAGTGATTGTTTCATTCAAGTCAGCTGTTTGAGAGACAGAGAGAGTGAAGAAAGATATAAAGGAGTGAGTCAAGGTTACAAGAAGAAAACAGTTGAGTTGTAATTTTGTGAAAGACCGTAGAGTGTGTTAATGTCAGTTAAAGAGAACTGTATTGTTGTCCAAAGTGGGGAATAAAGTGAGAAAAAAGTAGCTGGACTGACTCCTGTAATTTTCATCACACTAATATTAGCAGTGGGATTTGTCAATTTGTCAGATTGTTACAATATCCTATCATATATCAAAGTCTATATTATTTTTAATATAAGAAATCAGTAATAAAACAAATACACACAATAAATCTAATACTCTGTTTAGAATACTAAGTCTTATATGAATACCTGTAAATTTTGAGTACCTACTGGTGTATTAGAATGATTTTTTAAAAACAAATCAATTTTTCTTTGCAAGCTTGATTTTTTCAAACAGTTGCCATATAATTGTCATACACTAGACAATTATATATGCTAATTACATAAATAGTAACATATAGACTTTACAATGACAGAAATGATTGTCATTTCTTGAGCTTACTGCACACTGGCAACACTTTCATCATTTAGGCCTCCTTTATCATCACCAGTAGATATCATTGACAACAATGTGGGGAAGAATAACCTTGCCTGATCGCATTGTTAACTATACATGGCAGTGATGCATTACAAAAATGTTGATACCTCACCCAACATGTTCTGCAATAGCAAGGATACAGTATACAGAAATCATGCATAATAAATCTTAACATAGGATAAACAAACATTTCTAAGGAAATTGATATATTTAGTAATGGAGACCAGTGGGGTAAACGAACGGCCCTGAGGCGCAGGGGGTGAGGCCTGATATTTAGGGGCCTCCAGACTGCCTTTAATAGTGTTCTTAAAAATTACATTTTATATTCTATTCAACCATGGAAAGTTGCCAGGAAGAAGCGCTGGAACAGATGAAGTTCACTGATGACATACTGACAACAGTAGTATACCATGTAAACATTTCCCATCCTTCCTTGCTTAAAAGTGTGAAACAAGCTTTCCTCCAAGTGTGTATGCCCTCAAAAGCACACATCTGGACAATATCTGAAGTACACAAATACAAGTTTCCTTGGGTTAATACCTGAGTTACCCAGAATATTGACAGGTAACAATTTTGTTCCACCTATGTGCTTATGTGTTAAGTGAGTGTATATTATTTAGCAAAAATAACCATTAGTGCTGGTAATCTGGCAGTTTTAACACTCATTCTATGTGAGTAAATATGTAATATTTTAATATCTCTATTTTTAAGCATTATTAGTAAGTAAGACCCCCAAAATTTATTTCCAGGGGGCCCCCAACCTTAGCTATGCCACTGATGGGGACCAGTAAAAATTTGATATATAACCAAAAACTGTATAACTGAGTTAAATATTAATGAAAAAAGTTTGGTGTCTAAAAGATTAAATATATTATCTGTGAAAAAAATAGAAGTGAATTGCATTTCAGTAAGGTTAAACTATACCAGGTGGAAGGTACTGTTTCAGCCATACATTAACGATTCTGCATGATGACTGTAACTAATATGTCCAATAAAATTACTATCAATAAGGAACCGTTTCACCAAAAAAAAAGTGTCAAATATTTGGAGCCATCTAGCTTCTTGATAAATGGATATCAATGGTTTATTATTTCACTTACTGTCGCGCAAACATTGTGTGAAAAATGCTGTAATGGCTTTTTATTTCAATTCAAATGAATTTAGTCACAATTTAATGTTAACACGATGTTGCCAAAACCCTCTTAGGAATTAAATTTTGCATGAGATTTTAACATTAAATTGTGACTAAATTCATTCCAATTAAGGACAATAATTGTATTTGATTTATTTGTTACACTCATGTAGAAGCCTTGGTTAAAGTATGCCAAAGCAATACCTTCCCACCTGTATATGCAAATGGACCTTTATGAGTGTCTCATTCATTATAAGATGGAGTTATTATTTGTTTCTTTTGAACAGTAATGCTGCAAATAAACACTTCAGAACCAGCAAGTGTAACTGGAGGACCTTTAAAAGGAAATTACATCTTTGCACAACTTCATTTTCATTGGGGAACAAATGATTCACTTGGTAGTGAAGATACCATTAACAATCACACGTAAGTACTCACATAAACTGCTCTATTTATTTTATAAGTTACACGTATTAACAACTACGTAAGCATAATGTACACCATGTGCCTAGAACAACTGAATGGAAGCCTTAAGTGAGAACAAAAACAAGTTCAACTGAATTTCTCATTAAAAGAAATAGCAAGAATGCAAGTGATTATTTCACATAGTTTTGCTATTAAAACATTAACATTAGACTAGAATTTTAGCATTTAAAGGAAAGGAGCATGTTCGAAGCAAGATTGTAATAAGTAAGAAAATATACAATAGGTGGTAACATTTAACCACTATGTTAGACAAGAAACATATTAACATTCTAAATTAAATAAATTCAGTCTCATGTGCGGCAAAATAAAGAAAACCCTTAGAGGGAAAACTAGAAGAGAAACACAAATTAAATTTTATAAGACACTGTCCCTGTACTACTGTATTCAAACGAAACATGGGCATTAACAGAAAACAAAAGAAAAATTGAATCAGCAGAAATGAGATTTTTAAGAATACTGCTAGATTATAAAACAAATGTAGGAAAAACAGAAGAATTGAAAATATTTAACTCAATAGAAAGGATTAAACAGAATAAAGAAAACTGGAAATGACATGTAGGTACAGAGGATGAACAAAGACAGATTCCCTAGAACAGTGACCGACTATGTTCCAATCAGTAAAAGAGACATGGGAAGACTGAGGAAGATACGGAGAGATGATACTCATTGATGGGGATGGAACGGATCCATGGGTCCAAAACTATGATGATGTTTTTTTTTTTTTGGGGGTAGTGTTTAACGCCCGCTTTTACTACATACCCCACTGCAGGTGGTGGCTCTGATGATACATGGAAATGAAGATGGAGCACTCGTGGAATAAGATGGTGGGGGAAACTGGAGAACCCGGAGGTAACCTGCCCCAGCGCCGCTTCGTCCACCACAAATCCCACATACGATTGCCTGGAATTGAACCCGGGCTGCTTTGGTGAGAAGGGAATGGTCTAACCACTTGGCTACAGTGCGGCCAGGTGATGATGACGAAATCTATGTATTTTATAACCTTAAACTGGTAACTTTTGTTTTTATAGTAGGTTACCTGCCAATTTCCATATGGCACAGAAACTCAGTATTGGATCTATTAATGTTATAACTTTTTCCTAACTTCATAGTATAAGAATCATAATCATACATAGGTATGTTCAATTGTTTAGTGTACCTTTGGCAGGATAGATCAAGGCAGACAATAATGCAATGACAAATTTTTGTAGAGCATGTTTCAGGGGTCACTGTCCATAACTTCAACTGTAGACCATTCTGTAGGAACAATTTTAACTCCTTCCTACATTTGCTTGGTGGTATTTATGGCAGATGCAAAATTTAATGGTGGCTGATAGCTGACCTATACTATTCTATTTCCTGTTGTGCAAATAAATTTTGTGCGTGCAAATAATATTCATATAACTAGCTTTATAATGTGATATCACAGTGTGTTTAACTGTACAACACCACGAGGCATGGCAAGCCTATGACTGGATTTTGTGTTGAGCCACCCACCATTAAATTTTGCATCAGCCATAATAATGTTATAAATTTGCTAATTTTACCTCATAACATAATTTAAATTCATGTAAACTTCTCTGGATTTTTTATTATTTAACTACTTTCCATGTGGAAAGTTCTACTATGTTCTGAAGGAGTTTAAATAATGTTGCATTCTGTTTTATCTCACTATTATATGTCCAAAAAATGGGTTGCATTCACTAATTTAAGCTCTCTTCAAATGTATATGAAGAAAACCTTCCCCTTAATTTTTAAAATGTAGCACCAGCCACAGAAGATGCACAGACTGCTTAATTGGAGGAGAAAATCATGCATTTACAACACACATTGAAAGAGAAGGCTGTTTCCCTTTCTTGGATTTAGGTATTATGGGAAAAAATGACAGGCTTTGCTGTATATTACAAACATACACAGATAATAATATAAAAAGAGAGCTTTAACCTTTATAACAGGGACTCTCTTGTTTTCATAGCATGACACAGAAACTCTTGAAGATTCCATTAATCAAATGCAAATAAAACTATGAAGTGGGAAACACGCCTTTATTTCACCTCAGATTAACAGATCACAAGATCAAAAGTTAATATGCATGTAAGATCTGCAATGCTGGTAAGATTTTAAATGGAGAACACCTACTGGAATGCCCAGAATTGAGGAAATTGTACCAAATGGGAAGATACATAATTTACATTGGCTGGCTAGGGAAAAAATAACGGACCAAAACCCTGCACATTAGATCAACAACAGATCAAATCCTCAAAAGATATGAAGCCTTAAAAGTAAACAAAAGAAGTAAATATATTGCTTATCAGTCATGGACATACAAAAGATTCAATAAAATATCAAAGGAATACAACACAAACTTTAGGGTTACCAGCTTAGTTTATGGAAGTGTAAAAAATGTATGACATTTGATAAAAATGTAGTTGATTTTCGACCACAGAAAAATAATGTAAAGTTATAATTTAAATATTATTTATATATTGTATATCCATGGGCATATATATTTATATTTTTTTTTAAATCCTGAAACATACAATGTTAAATGTGATCTTCAACAATCAGTCATACTTCTCTGAAGAACTGATGTTTTGCAATTAATATGACTTGAGTTTAGTGAATATATTTTTACCCCCTGCCACCAAAGTTTGTGTTTGTACTGTCAGCTCCAAATGCTGCATATTTCTTTTCTGTTCCTAACCCTACTAAAGTATCTTGAACATATGATATTGTTTTCACGGATTTATATGATAAATGGTGATGAACAATGTGAAATGTAAGTGTTGCTTCTGTAGGGCTAACACAATATGTTGACTGTGTGGGCTCAGCAAAGAAACTTTTAGTATATGAAACACCAGCAGAATTTTGTTAAGTTTTGTTTCTTAGAAGACAGACTTTAGTTTCCATCTCTTTATTCTTTAATAACCAAAATGCAGATGGAAGAGTGATAGTACAGCATCTTGTGGCCCCTAAAGAACACTAGAGTTTTGCTACAGAGTGCAAATGCTGCATTGACACTCCTGTTCAATGTTACTAATGCACGAGTACCTATATTCTTTTACTATAGCTGGTGCAGCCATGTTGCCACAATGAATTATTCATTTTTATTTTCCCAGTTACCAGTTCAATTTCTAATAATCACTGCTTGTTTCTGAAAATGTTGGACATTAAAGACTTCTCAAAAATCCCCCCCCCCCCTCCCTATAGGACGCCAGACAAATGGTTAAAATGTAGGACATGTCTGCAAATTTCCAGACATATGGTAAATCTAACCTAGCATAACAAGTAAGTACAACTTAAAAACCCTACTGAATGCATGTTTAAAGAATGCTATTCTAAATTATAAAAAATCCAAGTTCTCTCAGATTAGCTACATAGATTGTGCCAAAGTGTTATTGGGAAAATAGAAAACCAAACAAGTCAGATATAAGAATACAGGAACATTTTTGGAAGATATAACTGAAACAAATAAACTTGCAGTTGCTACTCATGTAGCATTAGTCATCAGATGAAAGAGGATACAAAATGATTAAAATCCCTTCAAAACACAATATACATTACTTTCCAATTGGGAAATTACTTCAGAGACAGCTGTCAATATGGGTCAGAAAGCCAAGCATAACATGTGGGACTAGCATAACTTGAACATGTAAATAACATTTTAGATTCAGCATATTACTGTACACAATCTGCAGAGTTTTGCATTTCTGTGTAAATTAATTAACAAGAATAAACTAATAGAATACAATTATTAATGACTAATTTTTTACAGAACCTATATATCAGGTGTGTCATTAAGTCATTGGGAGCCACCTGCCCTACTCATTAACTCACGGTGCAGTTCAATCTAGTAAATTGTATTGGACTACGCACACATCTCATCAAGAATGGGAAGATTATTTTTGCATTAAACAATGAAAAACCATGTTGATTAATTTGTGATTACTCATTTAATATTAAAAGCCACTTTAACAAAAAGCATGATGATGGATTATCATCATCGTCATCGTTGTCGTCGTCCTCATCATCATCATCATCGCCGCCGCCGCCACCGCCGCCGCCACCGCCACCGCCACCGCCGCCGCCACCGCCACCGCCACCACCACCGCCACCACCATCATCATCACCATCATTATTTTACTTATTATTTGCTTTGTTTTTAATCATTATCATCATGCTGTCCATTAATATTTGCAGGATGAAAAAAATCATATGAGTATTACTCATGCTATCACAGTTTTCAACATTGTAATTAATTTTATTGTCACATAGCACACAGTCAACAGCAAAGGCTTGAGGAATTGAAATCTCAGTTCTCCAACAGACTCAATAAAAATAAGTCATCACTGACTTCTGATGCCATTCAGCAATCTGTTAGGGCCAATTACTGTATTTTAAAACTTAATCATGTGAAGAGCAGATCCAGGTCTGCATTAACAGATATGAATTTAATTTATGTTCTACAGCAAAGTTGTTCGGCTTTGAGACCTGATTCAAATAAACTGGTAATGAGAACACACATCCATCAATCTAGAACTAGATTCAAAATATCTGCACATATGAGGCTCAATTTTACTATTACATGTGCTGTGTATTTGTACGGGCAAACAACAGTATAATCAGGGTGAATGTACAGCTTCAACTTGAACATCCTGTATTGTTCCATAATGTTGCTACCCTCCCTTTCTTTCCCTTGACATGCCTGACATAGTCCAATTGTAAATGTGTCGACCAATCACCTCTGGAAATGGTTGCCAACACTGTTTACTTACTCATCATTCTTTTAGGACCACCAGCTGCAACTGAAGCAATATAAATCAAACAAGAGTAAGATAAAGTTATAAATTTTGACATTTCATTATTAAGCAATCTAAGTAGATTCATCACCTCCTTTGAAGTCTACAAGCATAATGCAGGAATGACTAGTTAGTCTAAAGTGAAGATTAAAGCAATGACCCTCAATACATAACCTTAGTCTTAATGAAGGTAATGTCACAAAAATCTTGTCAACTTATCTGGGACAATAATGTGTTGATGATCTGATAATTCAGATCAATATTGTTTAAATAAGATTTCTTAATTTTATTCTGTCTAAAGTCATTGCTATAAAACTGTTCAATTCATTAACCATAATGTAAAGTCAAATTTAAAGCATTTTATGGTGATGCTAGAATATGATAAAACATATCCAATTGTGTGTTGTCTTTAGATTTCCTATGGAACTCCACATGGTGCTATATAAAGAAGAATATGGTAGTGTAGAGAAGGCTATGGCTCACAAAGATGGCTTAGCAGTGCTTGCTGTCTTCTATGAGGTAATATAAAGCATTTAAAAGTGCTACTGAAGTATTCAGCAAACAAGTTAAACAATTTCTTTGGTTCACTATTACCAAATTATTAAAAGTGGGTAAGCGTTTCAACAGTATTGTTAAAAAAAGAGGGTATGTGTGCATTAGAGAGAGAGTGGAGGAGAGAGAAATAGATTGGCGAAGAGTGAAAGAAAACACAGCGTAAGTCAAAAGCAAAAAATATTACATGTTACATTCTCATGGATCTCTTTGCTCATTATTGTTTATTTCTGTATACTCATTTTTACAGAAGCTTATTGTTTTATCTACTTCATGTTAATTGATAAATCTTTGCAGAAATAGTTTATTGCAGGTGCAAAGGAATAGGAAAAACAATCAAGTCTAGTTTTTAAAACTGAAAGCTACACTCTGGCTTTCAAATTCAATATTTTTTATTTTGATGTTTAACGATGCTGTCAATTGCCAGGATCATATCAGTATCACCAGTGTGCTGGAATTTCATCTCACAGGAATTCTTTCACATGCTAGTAAATCTTCCGACGTGGAGCTGTTGTTTTTAAGCACACTTAAAAACCATCAGTCTGGTTTGGATTTCAACCCATGACCTTGGGATCAGTAGGCCAGTGTCTAACCAACTGAGCCACCCAAACCGACAAAAATCCAATATTGTTTCCATGATGCTGTTAGAAACAATTGAATAGTTAAATGTTTACAAAGGCTTCTACAGCTGATATACACTATTTTTATTATTTACTTGTTTGTTTATTATTTATTTATAATTCTTCTTGGTTTTCCGGTGTAGGCCATGTTGTATAGGCCTACCCAAGAAAAATAACTGAATAGTGACAGCACTAACAGATATCTTGGAAATGGCTGAAGATACAAAAAAAGTTGTTTGAAATAAATTGTATGTTTTAAAGAGTTCTATATTTTTATGTTTATCACTTATGGTTTAGTACATGTTATACAAAATCTCTTCCATATAAGTACTTAAAATGACAAAAATTGTTAGACATTCTTAAGAAAATTAAAAATATCAAACGGATCTTGATATGTTGATCTTAACTGTCAAGTTTAGTATTTATTCAACTTTATATTTTTGAGTTATGCTATTCACAGACACACAAACACACAAATCTTTTTTTAAACATGCTTTTTTATTATTTCTTTATTCATTCATTTATTCAGGGTGGCTCAAAAATGTATTTCTGATGAGTCTTGATATCAAATGTTTGAGACATTCAGATTACAAAATCTATATTGAAAAACAAAACAGCTTGTTAAAATAAATAATTTATGTCAAACGCTGGCCATTTCTAAAATATTCATATTTTAAATTCAATATATACCTATCCGAAATGGAAAATGTCCATTCTTTTGTTCCCTTTTGCCTTTTAACTGGCTTTTATTAATTCCTTTCATGAATACTTCACTATTTTTTACCCTTCTATGACTTGATGACAACTTGTGGAGGGGGACTTAGCACCTCGACCAAAAGGCAATCTTTTGTACCTATGCCCCAGACGGGGTATCCCCGGCAGAACAGGTGAGGTGAATGGATCCTAAGGGTGATAGGAAAGTTGCCATGACAGAGCAGGTGGTAAGGTCCCCTACATTTTCCCAGTTAAAAGCACCCCAGCGAAGACTGGTTCAGCCTGGTTCCAACACTCAAAGAAACCTAGCAGGTTGTGGTGAAATGAAATGATTAATGTAACAAAATGGAGGGAAAGGAAATTTGGAAGATATGGAAATCCTTCCCAGCATTCACCTGGTGACCCAGGGAAACCCCCAAAGAAATCCATGAGTCAGGGAGGTTGGCCATGGGGATCGAACCTGCGACCTCCCAAATGCAGACAACAGACATTATTGCGTGGGTCATCCCTTTTGGTTAACCCTTCTGTATACTAAAATATGTATAACACCATGGTACATATGACACACTATTTATCGGAGGTAATTTAAAATGAGCTGAATGGCAAAATAATTTTTATATGAATAATTTGCAAAATAATTGTGAAATTCTGAGTAGAAAAGCTCTTACCATTAAACAAACATTTTTAGTCTGGAAAACGTTTTGTAAATTTTATGTCTAAAATGGTCTAATATCTTTTAGGTGATTATAAAACTGTTCTCTGACTTAAGAACAGTAGCTTAAATGAGGTGAAACAACACAGAGATCAGCAAAACGTTACCATGCTTTTGGGTTTCAAAGATAAATGATGGAGAGCAATTCCCTTCACACTTACTTCCTATTTACCTTTACATTTGTTAAATTTACTGATATCTATATAACACACATTTAAGATTAGATATGAATAATCTACTTATCTGTTATTTATACTGATATGAGAATTGCATAACTTTCATGCTTGTACTGTAATTATTGAGAAGCATTTGAGCTACAGACCTTGGAACAGTGTACGTATTACAATAATACTCCTTAGCTCATAAAGTGAAATGTTGTAATTGTTTGGAATGCATTAGTCATGCAACAACATCTTTAAAACATTTTCCTGATAATTAGGAAACCTCTATTTGTAGCATTGAACACAGTAACATACGTAGTACCCCAAGGTTCAGTATAAGGGCCTCTATTATTTCTGATCTATATAAACAATCTATCACTTTATGTAAAGCATATAGCAAGTACTGTTCAGTTCATCAATGACACTAGTATGCTGGTAACCAGTAAAAACATAAATGAATGTGTAATTAAACTGAATTATGTTTTGAACTGCATGTAAAGCTAACTAATCATCTGTAAACCTAGATAAAACAAAAGTTGTTAAATTTATAACTTATTGAGCATCATATGCTTTGATTGAAATTGGGATTAACAATATGTTATTAGAACACATAGACAACATCAAACTTCTGGGCCTTCAAGTAGACAAATATTTAGATTGGAAGCTCATATTAAGTATATTTTACACAAACTCGGCTCTGCCTGTTATGTTTTCCAAGCACTGGAAAAAGTGAGTTCTATAGACACACTTAAATTAGTATACTATGCATATTTTAACTATTATGGAATAAATTGTATTGGAGATAATTAACAGTAAATGGAACCACTTTTTAGAGAGCACCATATTTTTATGTTTTGGCGGTCACATTGCCCTCTCACAACCCCCAGAATGTCTGGAGGACCACACCTGTCGTTGGCTTACAGGTCTCACTGAAGTGACCATGAGAATTATCAAAATAAATTCACCAACCACATCCTCTGATTACCAATCAGAAGATGTATTAAATGCCATGACAGGTCAGCATGTTAGGGGTTAAGGGTTTATAGAGAAATTAAAGAAATGGAAAGGTTGGAAAAATAAAGACTCCCTAGCCCTTGGCTACCCTAATAGCATCAGAGTCGGAAGAGAACAAGGGATGACCAAGGCAAGGTTATAAATTCAGATAGAAAAGTTACAGTTAGGAGCAAAACACCAGTAAGTGGAAGTAATGTTCTGCTCAGCTTGGGTACCTTGTGGTCGCCATTCACATATCCCCTAAACGGGGAGCCCTGCAACAGCAGTGTACAGAAATCTATAGTTGATCTACCATTTTATGCAGTTAAAAGATTAGTCAACTCTGAATTAAAAAAATTTACTGCAAAATATTACTATGAAAAATCAAAAAATAAAATATGGGAACTACCAAACTTTCAAATAGTAATTGCTGAATATCCTTGAAAAATGGCAGTTGCAACCTTCAGGTTTATTACAGGACATGATTATTTGACAAAACATTTAAACAGAATTGGGATATATTCTTCACCACTCTGTCCTCTATGTGATCTGCAAGAGGAAATGGACCAAGACCACCTTCAAATATGCCCGGCCACTTCTAGCGCCCCATCCAACAGTGAAAAACATTGGAGAGCAAAGGATTAATGACTTCATTGTCAGAAATCCAGCATTAGCTAATAACAACATAACAACTATCATGGAATATCAAATTTTATTTTGAGACAGCTCAGCAGAAAGTAAATGAAAATCCTCATACAAAAAAGGTTATAAGAATTATTTCCAACCCACACAGCAGATGCTCATGCAAAGATCTTTTTAGAAGACTGAAGATATTAAAGCTTACCCTGCATTTATGTATATATTCTCAATATTAATATTCTTTATATGCAATCAAGCCACATTTATAACAAGCAACAAAATTCATTAGATAAACACTAGACAAAAGAGCAACATTCACCATCCCAATGCAAAACTTGTTTGCTTCCAGAAACCATAAAAATATTTAATGCCTATATTATGATCTTAAGGAAGAAGTTGACAATGTCAATGCTTTTAAAATTGCTGCTAAAGAGTACCTATGCTCAAAATAATTTTATTCTGTGCAAGATTATCTGAATGACAAATTATTCTGTTAATCTTTTGTAGCTTTGCAAATAGTTTCTAGCTGCTTTAGTGACATATCATTGTCAATCACATTTGATGCCTGCTTGTAAGCTACTTAAATTTATATGTATTGAGCAAGTGACAAAAGATATCATTCATTGCTAATTATATGATAAAATAATGGGATGTGGCAGGATAAGCCTAAAGAAAGTTTAAAACAAAATTAATTTATATTTATAAATATACATCATGATAGTCTTATAACTTGTTCCTGCTTTGTATTTTGTGCCTGTGGGTGTGGGAGGGAAGTCATTACATTCCTTCTAATATGTGCTCCATAGAAGCATTACAAATAAAACGTCTAATGGCATTTTGTTTTTTGATCAGTCAATTTCAAAAAAATAAATAGTTTTTTACCCAAATTGGATGTGTAATTCCACAAGAATGTATGAAGATAACAGTTTGTTAGTTATAAGATGCGTAGAGTAACTTATTTCTGACATAGCTTCGGTAGTAATTACGGGACATCAAACAGGGTTACAAAATAATCACTTAAGACGTGAAGGAATACTCCGAGCTGCTCTTTCAAATGTGCAGTAAGTTGACAAGGTTGCGTTGAGGTTGGTCAGAGAATTGGCCTAGTTTGTGGATGTAAACAGGTTGAGTGCTTTTGCTTTCGCGCAGTGTTTTGGGAGCTAACACTTGTGATTAGCCTACACTCACACAGTAAACATGGAAGGACAAGGCCTGGTGTGAGTTTATTTTCAAGATGCACTGTTACTGTGTTTGTTTATGTACTGAGCTAGGGAGAGTGACACCCACACAATCTAGTGTTGCCAGTTTGTTTTCAACAAAACTAAAATATCTCCATATGAAATGCTCAGAGACAAAAACGTAAGATACAAAATGTATTCCACATACTGATATCTACCCAGTAAAATGTGTTTTTATTCTATACTGTACATTTCCATTGATATATTAAATGTTCATGGGCCTCTATGACTACTTATGATTTACTAAATGCAATCCAGTCCAATCTAATCTAATCCTGCCAAATCCTTTTAGATGATGCATACAACAGAGAAAGTGGGTGCAAATGAGATAGGAGTCTCATGGTGTCCAAATTAATTAACAGAGTAGTCACTTTTTCAGTAAATGGAAAGTCTGACAAAATTATTTACTAGTGGATAAAAAATCCAGATCAGGCATCTACATTGAGCTTTCTAAAACTACAGCTATAGAAAAAAAGGATAAACTTTCAGCTAGTCTGACATAACACTCACTTGTATTGCAATTAAAGTCAGAGCTCTAGTTCCAGGCAGGGATGCCAATGCCTGGGGCTGAGCCTCTCTGAAGTCCTCCTTTACACATTTGCAATTTAGTATTTTATAGGATGTTTAAGAAAAACGTATAAGTAACTGATAAATAGGTACCACTCGCTCACTTTATCTTGAGCCCTGGAATCTAGCACTTGGAATGATTCAAGTCGAGAAGGCAGTTAACAAAGTAACAAGTGAGCATCATTGTCTGTGTTACCATTTGTGCATTTCCCTGTATCACATTACCTCTGTGTCGGTCAGGGTGGCTAGTTGGTTAGACGCTGGCCTACTGATCCCAGGTCAGGGGTTCAAATCTGGTCCAGAACGATGGTTTTTAAGTGTGCTTAAAAACTACAGCTCCATGTCAGTAGATTTACTGGCAATGTAAAAGAACTCCTGTGGGACAAAATTCTGGTACATATTTACTATTTTACATTACCTAGTTCAAAAGTATTGGAAAGCACGAATGCTAATGGCTTCATTGCCAGATGCAAGGCACTAGAAAACAACAAACAACAACATTACCTTTGTTGCTGTTCTCTTGCGTTTATCATACCAGTTTACCAACTGAAACAGTAACTTAAAGTACTTAATGCCTGAATCACATCCAGCATCTATATCACAAACTCCTGTAAATAATAAAAGAAGTAGCCATATGTTTATCCATTTACTTTAGTTGTAGAAACTACAATTCACAGCCTTCTTAACATAATTTAAAGTACAACTACATAAAAGATATGAAAAGTTTTGTTACGATCTTTGATAACAATGCCATCTGAGAGATCAATGTAAAGTGTGCAAGTTAGTAATGTATTTTGACATAACATTAATGTATCATTAAAATCATACTGTAGAGGGTTAATACTGATATAGAAATGCATAAAGTTAATTGTGCATGGTTTATATTACAATAGGCTAAAGTAACACAGAGAAAAAGATTTCTGTCATTTGTATATTTTAGAAAAGGGACATACTTTCAAGCTTAATTCTCTTTGACCAGGTGAATCATATTGTAAGGTGAATGAACAAAATAAGTGAAATGGTGCATAGAGTTTATATTCATCTTCCTAGTGAAAAACCTTATCCAAGTAACTCACTAACCCTGATTTGAGGATCTTCTGAATGTAAGGCAGGCATGCTATTCTTGCATTGCTTCTGGTTTAATATTTTAATACAATCATGCATACTAGAATGTAAGTAAATGTGTAGTGCAAATTATTTTGGATACCTCAGATGTTTCAAATAAAAACTGACTTCGAATTGAAATAAGCACTTCTTATTGCCATATTTTTGTAGGTGTACCACAAAGGTGAAAATCCTGTCTACTCTGAGATTGTAGCATCTCTTCCAAATGTGGTTCAACCTAACACAAGGGCTCAGCTGAAGATGCCAATTGTGCTGGAATCTCTACTTCCAGAGACACGACACCTGTATTTCACTTATAATGGTTCTTTGACCACACCTCCTTGCTCTGAAGTGGTCACTTGGATAGATTTCAAGCAACCTGTCCTCCTCTCACCAAATCAGGTATGTCAATATATTGAGTATATTGTTTCTCTCTTTATTTTATACCTAAGAATTACTACTGAGGATGATTAAACACATTTTGGGATATGTGTCATCTTGTTTGGCCATCTCGAATGAATTCCAAAATGCCTTGCACTCAAAGATTTGCTTTAAAATACATTTTCTTTGCACAGTATTAATAGCATCTACCAGTCCTTTACATTGATTTAAAGAAATTGAATATTCTTTATTTCTTTGGTATTTCCCATACGCTCATACACTAGTTGATTATATCACAGAAATGTGGTCATTATTTAAGCTTTAGGATAAAGGCTTTGCGTCTACACAGACAATATGGTTATGACATCAAGATAAATACATAGCCTCCAGATGGCAATAAACAGATTAATAGAATGGGCAGAAAACAATGAACTGATGCTTAACAGAGAAAACACTGTAATGATGACATTTGAGAGAGGAGAAAGACACGTAAGAGGAGACATCATAAAGCTACAGGATGCACTGCTGGAAGTAATAAACAGCTTCAAATACCTAGGCATAAAACTACAGACACAAGGAGCAACATTTACAGAGCACATAAAGGACACAGTAGCATTAGCAGTGAAAGCCATGTATGACACTAAACACCTGAACAAAGCATCAATAAAGGTGGCGCCAATAATAACGTATGGACTACAACTGATTTGGGAGCACCTGATGAAAATAAATTTAGAGAGTATATAGAAAGTAAAGACAACATTCACAAAGAAAAATTTGTGTATATTAAAGTTATTGTTGTTGTTAGCTAATACTGGATTTTTGACAATGAAGTCATTAATCCTCTTGCTCTCCAATATCTGAAGAGAGCAATAGCAGTAATAGTAACCGTTTTTTTTAGAGAGCACCATATTTTTATGTTTTGGCGGTCACATCGCTCTCTCACAACCCCCAGAATGTCTGGAGGACCACACCTGTCGTTGGTTTACGGGTCTCACCGACATAACTGGGAGAATTATCAAAATAAATTCACCGACCATATCCTCTGATTACCAGTCAGAGGACGTATTACATGCCATGACAGGTCAGCATGTTAGGGGTGTATATTAAAGTACACAACCACAAGATTAACATACAAAATGTGCAGAGTATCAATGTGGGTAGAGGATCGACTACAAATGTTAGTACTGGCAACAGAGGTGTACAAGCAACTAGTGAAGGAACACAGAATGAAGAAAATAGATATCTGGAAAGAACTATACACCACAGGTGTCATGACCAGGGAGATTGGAAGGGACCAAACTACGAACTAAGGCACTTTATAACAAGTAGGGCCAAATACAGGTTTTCTTTTCGGGGGGGGGGGGGGGGGGGATCTGATGGGGTGCTACAAACAAACAAATTTGTTACCAAAGCTACAATCTTTCATTTTTTTCTGAAAACAAAAACAAATACTGATATTCAATTTTTATTTACCAATCTCTGAAAACAAAAATTTATAAATACAATCTATAGATCGTAATTCGAAGTTCATAACACGGTTCCTGTTTTTTAAAATAAAATTTTTTTCCCAAACCATTAAATCTATCGAATCACTTAATTGTTTTAATAATTTAACTTCTGGATTAATTTCATGATTAAATGACCAAAAATTAATCCAGAAGTTAAATTATTAAAACAATTAAGTGGTCCGATAGATTTAATGGTTTTGGGAAAAAATGTTTATTTTGAAAAACAGGAACCGTGTTGTGAACTTCGAATTACCATCTATAGATTGTACTTATAAATTTTTGTTTTCAGAGATTGGTAAATAAAAATTGAATAACAGTATTTGTTTTTGTTTTCAGAAAAAAATGAAAGACTGTAGCTTTGGTAACAAATTTGTTTGTATAGCTTTGAGAATGAGTTGGAGACAACTTGAAACCCTGGGTTAGCTTGTTCAAAAAGAACATGCAACATTACTAAGATAAGTGAAGTTTTTAGTTTCTAATTTGTACTTACTTTAGAACCGTAACGTTAACTGATATTTCATTAGATGTACATTTAGAACTTTAATGAAAATAATTAATGTAGAAAACGGTCAGACTCTTTGAGTATATTGTGAATTAATGTTAATACATTTTGTCCTTAGTAGTTCCCAAATTTTCGGGGGGAGGGGTATATAAACCCTATCCCCTGATAACAAGATATGCAACACATGGTTTCCACCACTTGATATGTAATGAAAAAGGACACCATGATCCCAGCGAAGAATGTGTATATTTAAGAGAAAATAATACACAAGATACCATGTAGAAGTATGTGAAAAGAGAAAAGCCTCCATGAAAAAAATTTGTTGTGGTGACAAATAGACAAAAAGTGAAGTGGAACATGAAAGATGATAAATGGAATAAAACTAGATGATCAGGACAAGAACACATTACACAATATATTATTATACACAATACACATTATATTATTGTAACTTGTATCAATGCACACTGTGCGACTTCCTCATATTATTTAGGCTTTGCCATGATCGAAATTGTATGATTTCTAGGACACTCTTGGAAACACTTTCATTATTTAGGCATACTACTTCATCACCATCATCATCAGTATCTTCAAATATAACCTACGGAAGAATGATCTTGCCTGACCAAATTATTTACACGTGAGCAGCAATAATTACTCAAAAAATATTCATACCTCACCCAAAATTGCCTAATGCTTTCTGCTGTAAGAGTAAGGACATAGTACACTATGCATAATATATCTTAACATAGCATAAACATAAATAATGAATAAGTTAATTAATATATTTGTATATGGAGATGAGAAAAATTTGATGTAATAATGAGGAAATGTACAATCAAAAAATGCAGAAGTGAGTAATGTATAAGTGAGGTTCAACTGTGTATTTAACATTCCCAAATATTTAACCTGTATTTTCCTAATGTAAGCTTTGCTAATTCTGGTGTTTCTGATTTACACAGAACTATATGACTGACACTATCTGTTGCAGGTTGGTGCATTCCGCAGTCTCAAATCTCAAGAAGGATTCATGACACACAATTTCCGTCCAACTCAACCTCTTAGTGGCCGATCAGTTTTCTTCAATGTTGGTGACACAGAGAATAAGGGCTCTGGTTTCTTTGCATTTAGTGGCATAACATTTTTGGCAGCTATTTTAGTTTATTTCTTAATGAGTGGTTAAATTTAATAATATTTATTTTATATATATTTCTACCAAAAATGAATGACCAAAGCAGTAGACTTTTGAAATAAGAAAGACATATTCATCGAAAGTGATAACAGATAAAAGAGTATTGCTAGGGAAAAGGACATTTCACTAATGCTAGTAGTGATCCATAAAATTCTGTCACGTCACTTAAAAAACCTCATACTATACACTTGATGTTTTAAATGGCAAAGGTTCCTATTGATTACATGAACAGTATAGTGTGCTTATAGTAAGTGTTCACTTTCATGAGGTTTTCATTTACTGCTCATTAAAGCATATACTGGAATGGTGCCTTAACTTCACAAATAGTGATACTAAAATCATGCATGCTATTTTTAGAAAGTACATTTCTTAAAAGTCTAGATTACAATAAAAAGCAGACTGTGATAATTAACACCCATAAGAGCACATCTTGGGCCTTTTAGGATAACTATTGCTAACCTCTCCTAGCCCCTATAATTTCAGGAATTTCAATTTCTTGAATAACTCTAAGGGCAAAATGCTTTTCAAAGAAAGATATGTGATGATACCTGCTATCACTTCACTCTTAAAGCCCAACTTGATGTAAACACATGTCATCAACAAGCCTGTGATATGCAGGTAGCCAAAGCACAGCATAACATACAAGTATAGTAGCATGTGCAATTATCTATAGATTTTAAGAAGTATTGTAACAGAGTTTTAAAGTTTTGATTAACCCTAAATAGTAAATAATACAAAAAGTAAAAGCTATGGAAGTATGTAGCTTCTGTTTAATTCCATTCACCCTCTTTGGTATGCATGACCATCCAATACACATGGCTACTTCTGCAAATGCTGTTAGTAATGTGGATGACAATAAAACAGGAAAGCATTCTAAAATTAGAACATTAAAAGTGGCAAGAAACAAATTGTGTTTGAGTTCCTTTAACAAACTAAAGAAGGAGACTTTAACATTCATTGTGAATAACATTGTTAAACTAACTGCAGATCAAATTGGTGTTTCTGAGTGGATTGTTCCAAGTGTGTGATACACCAAGGAAGAAAATAAATAAATATAAGCCAGAATTAATGACATCACAGACCTCAAATGTACTTCTACTTTTGGCAATCTGATCTGCCCTTTTTGTTACAGGGCTTAGGGTTGCCAGGTCTTACGTTTTTCCCATAAGTTGTACATTTTTTGGATTAATCTTACATTTTACGTTGTTTTCTTCCTGCAAGATTGTTTCTTCCATTTTTCTACTTTTCAGGGAGGGAAATAAATTTTTGACCACAAAATGCAATTAGCAATGTTCTGATACATTGCACTGCTGTGTAACCATATGCTTATTTTGAGAATGTTTGTAACAGCAACAAGATACAGTTGACTGTTCTATACTGTGGGAGCACATATGTGGCATCATGATTCATTGTCATGTTCTGGTCCTTGTATTTATTTGAGATTTCTGGAAGATGGATGTGTTTCTTTATAGCATAGACCACAGAACTTATTGTAGTGGGTACTAAAGTTGTTAAACATTTATCAAACTGGGTTAATTTTATACTTCAACTTTCATTTCAGTCATTTAATTTGCGAAATGAGTTCATTTTCTCTGATGTGAGAAACAATGCACTAAGGAATTGATTGAATCTGAATTACAAGTGGTTGAAAACTGCCATATTCATGCAAACAATTTTTTTGAAATTGCAAAAAGTGACACAAAATTGTTAAAGAAAAGCAAAATCTGAAAATAAATACCAAAAATTATAGTGCTCGTGACCAAAATCAGTCTTGAAAATTCTATTTTGATGCCTAGTTGTGTCAGTAAGGCTTCACAGGTGATCAGCTGTGCCAAGTTTATGAATGTCAAGCTTTTGGCCATTGTAAACTCCATGGCCATCTTCAGGATAAAAAGACTATACACAGTTCTCTGTATATACTAAGACTTGGTGGTTGTGGCTTGTGTTGCCCTAGCCAATGAGCATGTGACGATTGGTGGTAGAGCCGGCTGTCACGTGGTATGTTTGCCATTGGCTGCAGTGTTTTCCTGTGGCTCTGAATTTATAATTTCAATTAAATCTAATCTGTGCTCAAATACTGTATTGAGAGTCCTGAAATGAAAATTTCACCATGTTGGAACTGAACAAGGGAATCTTTTGTATACAACTTCATACAAACAACAGTTCCTTGTGGAGAATATGAAAAAAGGTACAAATTCCTTGACGATTTGCATAACATATTTGCATATTTGCATTTGTTTAATGAAGCTGTGTTCAACTTGATCAAATTAAGCTGATACATGTGGCAGTGTACATGAAACACACATGGATATTAATGCCTAAACATCACATTTTGTACCTCACATGATTGAAATGTACCATAATACATCTCAGTAATAAAATTCTTTGGACACTCATCCAGATGCATACTTAGTTCAGACATTATGACGCCAAAGGGAATTAGCATCATGGTCAGAGACTTAACAAAGCTCCAGAATCTTTCTAGACACTTATCATTACACAAATACCAGCAGATAATCGTCATCTGGTAAACAGAGGAAGCATAATTCATTTTATGGCAATAACAGAGAGAAATGCCGCACATTTAATTTCCTTTGAAATTTTTTCTGGCATCCCTCTAACATTTGCAGAAGAAATTTGTTCTCTATTATTTTTAAGATGCCCTTAAACAGTTACTTTTTTTACATGACTTCTCAAGACTTGAATTTGAATTTATTTAGTTCTAATCTTATACACTTTGAGCTATTCTTGAACTTGGGCCGTAGCCCTTTTGTCTTGGACAGCTCTCTGTGATACATTTTATACAACTACATTTTGTTGCTGGATGTGTTTGGATTGTGCTCATGTTATTGTTCTTTATTCATTCTCTTTTATTCTCATTTGTGTTAAATCCCTTCATTCTTTATCTGCCTATGCCACCCTTTCTTTATAATTTTTCCCCCTCTATCCTTTTTGTTTCCTAACATTTTCACTCACTATTAACACTTTGCTCCTTTTCTTTCTTTCTTTCTTTCTTCCCATGTACCCTACTTCACGTACACTTCCTTGACTTCACTTTTACAATCACTTGTTTAATTTGACTTAATATATTTCCCTTTGCTCCCCCTGTTACTCCTAACTACAGATTTCAAAACCATTTGTTCCGTCTCATCACGTGGCAAGGTGTATCTGTTGCTGGTTTATTCTTATCTTTCCACACATAACAGATGCCTTTCTGATCTCCTTTCTTTTCACAACTATACTTTACCCTTGTTTCTTTGTCTTCCCACTTACACACATCCACTGCCGTATCATCTTCGCCATTCATATTTTCCCCCCTTTTTTGGAATTGCCCCCTTGCACTCACTACTTATTACCATAATAATCTCATTATTTCACTGCTTTTTTCTTTTTCTTTATTCTTCTTCTTCCCCTTCCCATCACTTCCTATCTCAGCCGGAACTTCACTCAAGGTCATTTCTCTCTCCCATGCTGCACTGTCTAACACAAGTTGCTTGCACATTTTGAAGAGTTCACATTTCTTGATCGTTCACCTCATCCGTTGATCCAACTCTTTGTGTCCATTTTATTTCCTTGGCTCACTGTCTTCTTTTTGTCTGCCTCATGTTTTTTTCGCTCTGACGTCCTTTCTGCCATTTTTCCATCGATGCATAGCTGCAAATTTTTAATGTATGCCACTTTTCCTTGCTTATATGCCATCTTTTTTGTTCTATTAACCTTCTCAGTAATTCTCTTTGCTTAGAAGTTAAATCCCTGTTGATGTAGATGTCCATCCCTCTCAATTTTTTTGGAACTTCTCAAGTCACTGTCAAGCTTAGCACTGAAATTGATTAAGCCTGGAAAAAAATCTGGGGTTTTGTATGATTCAGATTCAGTGCTAGTTCAAATGAGCTACAAACTCTAATGCATAATAATTATGAAATACCTACTCTGCATAACTTTGTCATTGTGCAACTGCATATTCCTTCTATATGTGGTACCCAGTTGTGCAACAGTATTAATGTTACCACACATTGCCAAACTTAATGAGATTTCCAGGTGTTTTGAAGATTCATGCATTGTGCAGCTGTTGTATGTCTTTCATCCTTCATTCCTTGCTTTATCCATGAATCATTACAATCCCCGCGCCCCCCCCCCCCCCGAAAAAAAAATGCAGATTTGGAAAGCATTGTTAATTTTACATCCATAGAACCAATCATGCTTTTGGTAGATTGAGGGTTAAATGTCCTGTTAAATGTTCTACTTTTTGTCTTAATAGTTTGTGTGACATGAAGGTTGGGTGTGAGCCTATCCATTCATTTTACTTCAGATTTTTCTTCTGTACTGCAAAATGAAAATTATCTAACTAGCAATCATTGTACACTGTTTATCTTCCTTGTCATTCACTAACTTTCCGGTGTAAAATGGTAAACATACACTATAATGTTCTATGTGTGTTACTGAATGCACCATAAGGAAGCTTCTCATATTCAAACATGTAAAATAAAGCAATAAATTCCACTTATCAGCAAGCTTGACTTGACACTACTGAAGCTAACATCACTGTTAAACGAGCTTGCTAAAACTGTAATGCAGTAGGAGAAAGAGCCAGGTTGATAAACCTCCATTTAGGCAATGCCTTCTTCATCCAGCAGACCTTTTGTGCAGCCTGTGTATCTTTCATGCTCAAGTAACTGTCAACTGCAAATTTTTCAGACTCCTGAACATTAATTTCTTATGATGGGTGTAATCTCCTGCATAGCATAATTATGAACAACTGATATTTTTATTTTGGATGAAAATATGATGGAAATAAGCAAACATCAATGCACCAAGTGACATCAAATGTGAATGTAAAATAAACGGGAGTAGCGCAAATCTGCAACCTTATGGACAAACTGCACCCCCCCCCCAAAAAAAAACAAAAAACAATATGTTCCATTAGCAATTATATTCAGTAGGTACACGTTACAGAAACAGATAATGACTGTTAAATATCCATTTTTTTAAAGAATTAACTGCACCTGCAAACAGAATTGTTGTGAGCTATGTTTACATGCAATTTACACTTTTCTGATTTAAACAAACTGTTACTTATTAATGTGAAAATCATTCTTACAATTAGCCATGCTGTTTTTAACTGAAATGACAAAATAAATGGATAGCATAATACCAGCTCTGCTGTGAAGACATTTTTCCTTTGAAACTGCACTTTTGAAAGTTTCTGAAAAACCAACAGTGTACTAAAGTATTTTTAAATTTTCTGTATTGAAATAAAACTACAGTAAAACCTTGTTTATCTGGTCCTCGTTCATCTAATCTCTGGATTATCCTGATTAGATCTGTAGAGTTTTTAAAAAAAAACTTAGTGTTCGCATTAGATAATAGATTCAACTATGATAACAAGAACGTAACTATAAGTATGTATGCAAAATATTAACTTTTTAGTTTGATTCAATGTACAATTAATTATGGTAATACTGTACTATAAAGTGCAACCTGTTGAATTTAAAAAAGATTTAGCGGTGTGTCACACAACGCTGGCACTGTATGTCTCATCAGCTATAAATAGCACCAGGAGAAAGCATTGACCCTGATCCCTACACTTCCTCAATCTCCTCAGTTTTCCTACTGTTTTCAAACAGCATATGTCATTAAGTTTATCGTGTGAGTTTCAGCGGATAGTTTTTATGTCTTAACAAAGTGTTTGGGAGCATACTCAGAGTACAAATATAAAATCAATAAAAAGTTGGACTCTATTAATCAAATTGATAAAGGAGAAACATGGAAGAAAATAGCTGCTAAATTGGGAGTTGCTGACAAACATTATGGCCTACTTGGAGCATTACTCCAGCTGAACTATTAATGATAAAGTGTTTGCAAGACCATACTTCGTTCAAACGCCACACATGTTTAAAACAGAAGACTGGATAAATTGTATTCTTTGTTAAGAAATGATGTGATTTTAAGTGATTAAGATTTTTATATTCTTAATGTCTTGTAAACAATATATATTATGTACTGTACATAATTTCGTTACAAGACAAAGTTTCATCATAAACAGCTAGTCTGCTTATATAAGAATTTTATTATTATCCATACAACCTGGGTTATCTGGATATTCGATTTTCCAGGCTACCTTTGGTCCCAGTTAGTCCGGATAAACATGATTTTGCTGCACAATTACAATGCAATCTGGAAGCATTGCAAGACAGTTTTCAAAACGCAAATTATGTGAAATAAAAAAAAAAATTTAAATAAAAGTAAATTTGCTCACTATATTGCCTTTGTTCAAGAACTGAAACCAGAATCCAAGAATACTTTTCAGAGCATAGTAAAATGCTTGACAGAACATGAAAGCGTTGGAGAGAATATTCCTTCTTTACAGGCTTGTCTTAAAAAGGCTACTTGAGCTTTCACATACTTTTCAGCAACTTGTCCAAAAACATACATATTCACACTATGTGTACATAAGGTATTTTACAAACATACTGTACTTGATATCTACTGTAAGTTTCCTTTGCACATAGTTGCAGCAAGGTTAGTCGATAGAATTTTTTCATAGCATAGAGACAGAATTATATTAATTAATTTCTTGACCAATTCTGTAGAAATATTGTTGTGATTGTTTTGCAATGAACTGTACAAACTCGTGCACTCTCTCCGTTCCTAAAAGTAAGCAATCAGGACCTACTGAAAATTTTGCCAATTTTGAGTTACAAAATCCCCCAGAGAGTGTGGGGAACTAAGATTACTCATACTTGTAATATTTGGTCTGCTTATGCTTTCACTGTACTTTTGCAAGTTACTTAAAAACAAATTTAATTATATACGTCAAGTAAGTAACCTATGCTAACCAACTCTGTTATTGCTTTATGGAACATTTACAGAACTCATTTTTACATAGTTAAATTGCTGTCCTTTCTCAGAATTTCTTTTGAAGTCAAGAAATGTATTGATTATAAGGGTTTCATCACAGGCTTGTTTTACTCCTTTTTTCCCTTCCTCACATCATGCTATTATAGAGTGTTCATACAATTAATGTAATTGTGAGAACACTGTATGCACTTCTTTTGGACTGAATCTTGTAAAACTTTCTTTTTAAGGTAATGAGAACAGTGTTTGCTTGTGAAGTTCACAATGAAATGCACTACTATTCCATGGCAAGTGCAATAAAACCTATGAGTATTTATTTTCAATGCTTTGTTAGTGTTTACTCGTTCTCAAATAACAATCATTAAGAACCATTTAGATCTCTGTAAGGTAGTTCAACTATTTTATAAGCACCTTAACATAGTGTGCTTGAGTTTTGGTTTGAATAAAGAAGGGCTATCCATTCTTATTTCGAGAACCATCACTATATAATGAATATCATTGTTAAAAAACATAAATAAATGCATTTAAGTGCCTTGGTGCTCAGCCTAGTTATTTTTAGAGGGATTCAATTTGAAAATTTGCAAAAATGATACTTCACTTTAATTATATCTTTCTTCTGTAATTCAAACCTTTAAACTTGTCTCTATGTTCGTGAATAATAATTTTATAGTCATTCAAAGTTAGTACATTTTTTGAGACACACTGTATTGCATATAAAAGTTCAAAGTTTTTTCTGATAGGTTTCAGTTTTGGCTTTCATTAGTCTTCTCAAAAAATGCTTCACAAAAGATTTATTACACTTCCAAGAAGCAAGACAGAAAAGTTATTTATTTTTAAGCTTTTTACAATGTATGCTGCAATCATGTAATGATTATTTTAATAATTGTGAATGTCTTTAAGGCATATTATTATTTCTAATAGTTTGTCATCAACACTGATCTAATTTGATTCCATTTTCATACAATGAATAATGTTAGGGTTTTAAACATATCCAGCTAACATTAAAACTTGAACTGATGTATTAGTATTTATAATGTGTGTACCTATACATTAGAAGTTCTTTGGTTTCTGTACAGTGGGGGACAGAATAGTTGAGTGGCTCAATTATCTTCTGTGCAAAACATTTCACACAATGCAAGCTCGGAGCCTACTCTCTTGTTCACGTGATCACAAATTGTTCGCTTCATGTTTTCAAAATTCTTTACTTTAGAAAATGCAGAAGCTGTTCAACTTTTGTCTCTCTCACTGCACATTTAACATTCTTACTGACATTTTGGACTATGCATTTTCTACTTTTGTTTTTCAAAATACTTACTAATATGATTTTGATATACTGGTTGGTAAAGCTTTCTTGTACAATGGCTTATAATGCCATAGTGAGCATCACAGTCATTGTTGTCCACATTAAACACGTGCACTTCAGCTTTGAATGTAATGACAATGTATTGGATTGATGACAATGGATGAGAACCACAATAATAAAACATGCAATATTTCTCCCCTTTCTTGCTATGTAACGATAATGAATAAAATTGATGAAAATGTATAATAAATCTGCAATTGTTTTAAAACATGTAAAATTACATATTATGGTACTGAATATTATTACAGCTCAAAATATGTTTAAATATGTAATTTAAAACTTTGGAATGAGGGTCCTGTCAGTGTAGTTCATCTGACATTTTAGCTTTTTTTATAGACAGGAACAGAATATGTAATTACATAAAATCTGGACTCTAGTTACAATTATGTCCAGCCAGTAGCATGAATACTGCTGTCACTGGAGAGAGATAAAGAGAGGGAAGGCTATGAAGGCCTCGCTAAACAACCATGATACCCTTGCATTTTACTAAATTCACTTTCTGTACCTATAAATGAGAAAATATAAAAGTGAATTTTCTTATGCAACAGAAATCGTTTTATTAAATTATTACTCAAACTAATTATTATTTAATATAAGAAAGCAATAAATGAAACCCAAATATAAATGATACACACAATACATATCTAGAGTACTATCTGCACACTTAATTTTGAACTTTTAAATGGCATTGTTGTCTAAGATGACAGAAGGACTTTTCATGCCTTTTACAGTCAGTCATACTTTAAATTATAATGTAAAAGGCAGTGAGTTGTAGATTCCACAATTGTTTTTTCCTGGTTAGCCAATGGCTGAAGTAAAAGGCCAAACACATGGCTCCTTCTTTTAGTATTAACATGAGTTTGTTAATTTGTTTGACCTTTTTGACATGCTGTGCTCATTGTTGTCACCTGTTTGCTCCCATGAGTGATGTGGGGAAGCTTGACCTTGAGCCCCTTTGATATGTGCTGTGCCTAGTATGTGGCATGCAGTAACTTGGCCCCAACGTCCTTTGTTGCGCACCATGGCCAGCGTTACACTATTAATATTATTGTGCCCAGTGAGCAATAGGGACCTGGTATCCTATGAATGAAAAAAATGGAGTGAATCGTTAATATTTAATTGTGAATGAAAGACAAAGCCAACATGAAATTCTTACTGATTTTTTTATAGTGATGGCAGCTTCTTTACTGGGGGAAGCATACCAATGTGAAACTCCACCTAAACAATGCAATCGCTGCAGTATCCAAGCAAGCTTTGCCAACTGGTGCTTTATTGGTGTGGAATAAACTGACACTGTTTTGAATATATTTAGTTTAATTGCAGTTCTATACTTAGCATTTATTTTTAGAGGTTTAGGAATATAAACCATTAACCCTTTCCGTCCTTGTCCATTATAATGGACATAGGCATTTTTTGCCTATTTGTAATACTTTTAATGGTTTTTTCTGCTATATTCTTGTTATATTGTTCGTCACCAATTAAACATATGTATTTGAGATGTTTTGAATTGTAGAAAGTTATTTTTTTACAATTTACATTGTAGTGTTTTTTTATATATAAGAAAACAAGCAAAATCCATGCAACTACAGTCAAATTATACCCCGTTATCATCCACACGTGCTATCACACCAATTGTGGGCCCTCCCCGTCCTTTACCACAGGCACACTTGACTGTGGTTGCCGAGACTCGAACTCACAACCTCAGGCTTTGAGTGCATGGCCAGTGCACTACGTGTTGCCTTAACGATCATGGCTATTCAAGTCAATAGGCTGAAGGTGTTCCAGACCGCCTAATCTAAACCGGTTTCAAATTAGAGGAAGAACAGCATAAGTAGCAAAATAATTTGGGATTGAAAAGGTTAATGTCAAATAAAACAGTCAATTAGCATAGCTAAATCTGTAAAATAAGTATGTACTTAATGCATATAAATAGCTGCACTAAAATATAAATACAGATTTAACTTAATGCAAATTGTTTCTTGAAAGCACACACTATTCCTAAATTCAAAATAACCAATACGGCAGTTTTAACATAGTTATTATAAGAAGCAATAATTGATCATCATTATCATCATCATTTCAAGAACTTTAGAATGTAGTTCACAAGGTTTAAAAGTTGAGCGACCTTCAACTTTATTTCTGCCAAAAAATGATCATACCTAAAGTTTAACGCACAGACACCCTCTCTATACACACTTATCATCTGGTTTTATTACAGACTTTTGCATTCTTTTGCTATTAAATTGAATTTATATTTATTGTATATATTATGTGTTTAATGTAGTCATTTTCTATTTTTTAAATATAAATACACTGTGCTAAATACATTAGAATGATCTTCTAGATCATGATATGCATAATAGTAAGTAAAAGAAGTAAAATGGTGTAAAAAATCAAGAGAAAAGTAAATAAACCTTATGTATGCTGGATTGAGGAGGATGTACAACCATGTTTACTCAAAGGAAGGACTCAAAGCAAGCAAAGTATATGCTTGAGTACTTGAATCATCCTTATTACCTAGTTTTAAGAAATATATCTATGTACTCAGCTTGTAGCACTATTTGCTGTATTTATGAATGTATATTTAATATTTTTATTTTAAATATAAGTACATTTCTGTGTAAAAGCATCTGTATAAAACTCTTGCAATAAATATTTTAACAGTTGTTATGTTTGAATGGAATTAAATATCTTATTGTAAGATTAATAAATGCTCCTGTAATTAAAATGTTTTATAAGATGTGATATGTGGCCTTTATTTAATTATTTTGTGTTTTGTAGCACTAGTTTAGCTCACTTTCAGAGCTCAGATTTATATGTACCATAAAGCATCTACCACTAAGAATCTGGTAAATATGCTCTAAAAACTTTAAAATATGCATTAAAAGTAAAATAGAAATACATTATTTTAACTTTTTCACTTTCTTACACTTGATGAAGTAATCAAATTGTTAATTTATTCTTAATCTCAGTCATTAACAAAATTAATATGACATTATTAACATTACAATATCTTAAGGAAAAAAGTTCTTGCCCAGAATCCAAAAATAATAGCAGATCTACCTGGGAAAACAGCAGTTGCGGCCTTTCGATTATTAACAGGACATGATTGTGTGGCTAAACATTTACATAGAATTGGAAATGAATCCCGCGTTTGTCCACTGTGCAATCTAAATGAAGAAATGGATTATAATCATCTTCAAAAAAGTCCATCAGTTCTCAATATACTAAATGATTATAAAAAATATTGGAATGTAAGAAGACCAGATGACTTTATTGTCAATTGCAATAATAACAAAATTAATTTATTAGTCTCCCTTTCAGTCTATTCTACAATTAATTGTTTTTATTGCAATAAACAATTAAATCTTTTTTACGGTTTTCTGAAGAAATATTTGCTTCTGTCACTTAAAATGTTTTTAAATGAAGAGAAAGATCTCTCTACTTCACAAAGTCATAGGACAGTACTAAAAAGAGGCTGTGTCACTAACAGAACAATCAGTTTAAGAGGTAGAAACAGGACTGAAAAATTAAATGCCTTAGCCGGTACTTGAACCACTAATCCTCCATTTTACACACGACTGCTCTAATTACTGAGCTACCATGGCAACTTGCCAACATGACATTAAAATCCCCAACCGGTTCATATTTTCCTGGTAGACCACTGGGAATCTAGCCATCCCCTGTAGATGTAACAAGGCTCATCACTCTTATTTGTTAAGAATGTAAGAAAATAATTAGTGGCTCCAGGAATCGAACCAATTGCAGTCTGTCAGAAAGCAATTAGCTAGGCAGGCACATATGGAGCTTGAACAAGAGACAGCTTTAAAAACTAACTGCCAAAGGTGAAAAAGATGCGAGTTATGTGATCCCTGGTGTTACAGGAATGGTAGTTCGAATTCCTATTAAAATATGATAAGATTCTTATGGATGAAAACAACAGTATCAAAAATTTAAATACAAGTTAATGGTAATATATGAAATTCTCTGAATACTGCTTTAGTTGGTGAATTTATAGGACCATGTTTCATGACTTTTACAATGTCCTTTTGTAGCATGATACAACTGTCAATTTAATTGAAGTTCCACAGAAGATTATGCTATAAAAAGTAAAGAATGATGCATTCAAAATAGGTTCTTTTAAAACTTCATAAGAAGATCAACAACTAAGAAACTCTTATTGCATAGCTTAGTTCATTGAGCTTTATAATTATAAGATTTATGTGTCTTTAATGTTAGGTCAGCATCAATTCATACTCCTAGAAACTCTGTGGTGTCAGTTTACTTAACACTAGGCCTGTACTGGTCATTTTGACCAGTTAACGTACTTTAAAAAAGTATATACATTGAGGCAGTGTGATTATCCCTTTAATATTTCATGACTTTTAACGAAATAGAGCAAGGGTGAATCCCTAAAATGTTTAAGTTTTTATAGCAGGTTTTAAAAAGAATTATTATACACACTTTTTACCTTAAAAGACCATAGCTGGTCATTTTGACCGATGCAATTATTTCGCACGTGTCATAACTAAATAGTGGTTACAATGTATTCGAAAGTTATCCAAGGCTTTCGGTCATTGTTGTAGCCCAGTTTAATAATATTTAGCGCTAGAGTAGATATGCCATAACTAACAATGATAACAATGTGGTCTAAAAATAATCCAAGGTTTGCAATCATTGTGGAAGATTAGTTTGAAAAAGTTTAGCTCCAGAGCAGACGTGTTTTAGAAGTCGTGTCAATATAGTGAATGGTAAAATATTTTTGAGTCCATACTGTATCATTGCCATGTCACATCATAATAATACCACTGTATCTTTGAGAAGATGAAATGTTGGATTATTTCCATAGTTTACCAGACAATGAGTCAAAAGGAGAGAACATATTTAGTAATGTTGAATTATCCGATAATGATGATGTTGTTGAATATATTCCTCATCAATCGGATAAAAGCAAATCGTCAGAATCGGACGTTGGTGATAATACAATGATTGAAGAACCTGTACAGGAACAGGCAAATGACCGCACTGTTGCAGAACCACATGACCCTGTCCCATGCAAGAGAGGCAGATTCAATCGAGGACGTCGAGCTCCACAAGAAATAAACTTTCCAACTGTGGGAAGTAACGAGTCTGCTGTTGACGGTACAATGTGGACAAGAATTGTATCAGGAAATACACCTGGCAGACGTGGTGTCACAATGTACTGACAGAAAGGCCAGGTCCTACAGATTACGCAAAGAAACTGATAGTGAGTGCAAACTATGCCAGCGCATGATGAGTATTGATGGATGCTAACATGCTCCAGAATACAAAAAAATGCACCAAGCTAAGGTGCCCGTCAAGACCTTCAGGACAATTCTTGGACTCTTGAGCTTGACCAACTTAGAACAGCTATAGCCATATTGTATGCCCGTGGACAATATACTTGCTGTTCATGGTGAGCTGGAAAGGCTCTTCAGTTGTTGAGTGTGGCTGTGGAAAGTATTCACGTGTGTTAGGTAGATGTGTGGGACCTGAAACTAAAGATAGAAGGTACACATGGGTCAGAGTATGTATCCTGTTAAGCGCATGAATGGGACAAAAGACCTCCAGCTTGACCCAGCAGTGCACTAACGTGTCGATAGCCAGAAGACAGGCCTGACCTTCTTCCAAGTGCACCTCCACATTGTAGATGGGTAGAGGTGTCTGCTAACGGTCAAAGCACTGGAGTTGATCCATCAGAGCATCCTCTGTTTCATGTATGAACATGTCCTTGATCACGAGCCAGTAAGTGCGGCTAGTGCTAGAGGCTGTTATGCTAAATCGTGCACCTCGTGCCTCCAGGAATCGGGTGAGGTGATTGTGATCAATGGGTATCCTAACTCGGATGATGAAGTCATGTGACACAGCGGCACGTGCTATGCTATAGCATGCATTTGGGTGTGTGGCATCAAAGTCTGAGAGCAGGCACACCAGATCTGCCACATGACTATGCATATGGGTCAATCCACGTCAAATCGCACACTCGTAAAACACAGCTTTTTCGTAGGAGGTTCAAATTTTTTTTATGAATAACAGATAAAGAGAATAAAGAGACCTGTATTTTTTTATTTCTGTATTTTTAAATTACTTACTAGTTATGGCTATTAGAAATTAAGCAATTTCTACACGCACCGTAATATAAAACCACTTGTTACTCTAAGGCCATATAGAGCTGAGAGTTGGGGTTTGGCGCACTGGAAAGGTTAAATACAACACTTTTAGCAACTTTCAATCAATCATTATTACACACAAATTTTGGATTGTTTTTTCTGTGATATGTTTTGTAAAACCAAAAATTGAATTTAAATCAATGTGTTAAAAATCTAAAAAAAAAAATACACACGTATTCCCTGACATTTTATCTATAAAATAAGACATTAAAAACTATGGAGCGAGCATAAGTGCATTTGCTACAATTTTTTTTTCTGGAGGCCTGCAAGCGCTCACAGAGGACAGGAAGTAGTGATCCATTTGTACAGCTGAATTCACCATGGAGGAAGCATATGTAAAGCTGAAAGCGAGTACCGAGCCAGATGACTGCAGACAGCATGTGAATTGGTGTGTCAGCTTCATATACTACTCACATAACTTCTTCCTACTAAGACAGTACAGTCCATGCAGAAAAATGTCTCCACAATGTACCTTCTTTCTGATACTCCTGTGGCATCTGATACGCACTTTTGAACTTTTTGAATTTTCTTGAAAAAATCTTCTAATGTAAGCAGTTCTTTACGTTTAGCTTCTTTCTTCATGTACGCGCATACATTTGAAACAATTTCTCTGCTCTGACTGTGTAATGTTTTGATCCCTAATTTAGAACATACAGGTGGCATAATTGATTTACCTATGATCAATGTCTCACAAATTCACTATATTCACTCCTTATCGCAAATATCTATGTCTTCAACTGCATGCTGCACCAAAAATCACCTGCAAATTAGCAAGGACTGTCTCAGATCATGCAGACATTGTTACCTTTCCCCTCTCTCCCTATGTTGTGCATGGTTTCATTCGCAGAATTATACAATATGAGCTGATCAAACAGACACAAGCTATGGTTCGCCTACAGGACTTCCAGTCAAGGTCAGGGGCCAAGAACGATGGGTCCAGCTATGCTTTAAAATTACACTCCTTCATTCCTTTGTCAAAAACTAAAGCTTTCTGAAACAAGGTAGTCGAGTAGAAATTTAAAGTTTTGTGTTGTTTGTAAACATTAGTGTAAAATGCATATTTTAAAAACGTTTTGAAGATGCTAATAGTGTACATATAATAGTGTCAGTTAGCAGTGTTGTATTGTTGTAACGTTCATGGAACCTCAAGCAGTTAACAGTTGCCGTAATGGAAGGTGGCAATTGTGCGAGGTTACAGTAGCCGTCACCGCTGCTATACAAGTCCGCTGCAGTGATTTGTAAGTTAATTACAACTGAACTATTAGACTCCATTCTGAATTTTTCTGAGAATATTGACTAAACTTCAGTGTATTTTTAGTTTTTTTTCAGATTTTCAAATGGTCAAGTTTGGTTTATTATCTAAGTTTGAACATTTAATCGTATAAATATAGTGTTAATAATAATTAATAACATTTTCTAATAAATACCTCATGAAATACTGTGATTTATCTTTAAATTGAGCCAAAGATCAAGTAATTTGCTAGATTACAGTCGGAGGTATGATTGATCAAAGGGTGAGGAGCGCGTGATTTTTGGGACATTTCAAAAATTAATATCTACCAAAATAAATATTTTTTTATAAAACGAAGAAACACAGATCAAATGTATTTTGTTCCAAAACACAAAAAAAAAAAATTTTCAAGAAAATCTGAGATATTGAGGTTAATTTTTACTGTAGTTTGTGCGATTTGACATGGAATGACTCATATATTGGCAGCTTCATCTGGGCAGCTGCTGCGCCAGCATAGCTAGAGGGAATGAAAGGTCAACTGGGGCCTGTTGGAAGGCCAATGAGTGTTGTCACCACAGGCCTGAAGATTTCGGCTTCTGTTCCTGTGGCAGTGGAGGGGCCTGGAGAGCAACTGAGAGCAATATGGCAGGTGGGTTAGGTCGCAGGAGTGATAGGTTGAGTGCTGGAGGGCTGCTGAACCAGCAGCTGGTGTTGCCACGGGTTGATTGGGCAGGAGATGCTGGATGGGGAGTGGGATGTTGAAGAGGGAGTATGAAGGCCAGAGGGGTTGCTAGGAGTGGAGGACGGGGGCGGTAGATGCTGGCGGAGATTGTTGGGAATCTTAGTTGGTGGAGGTAGGTGCACCGTTAGGAGCGATGGTATCAATAGATGATAAAAGGAAGCATTTGGAGTATTTTAGAAATACTGGAGGTTCCAAGGATTTGGAAGAGGTTTGTTTGTTGTTTTTTTTAACAATACTGTAAATTGCTAGGATCACATCAGCGTCGCTGGTGTGCCAGAATTTTATCCCGCAGGAGTTCTTTTACATGCCAGTAAATCTGCTGACATGGAGCTGTCATTTTTAAGCACACTTAAAAACCACTGGTCTGGGCCGGATTTGAACCCGCAACCTTGGGATCAGTAGGCAAGCGTCCAACCAACTGAGCCACCCAGACCGACTCGGAAGGGGTGCACTCCCATGTGGTGCAGGTAGTTGCTCTACTGCGCACCATGGTGCCATGACAAAGTGATTGTGAAGGTCGCTAGTATAGAAAAGAATCAAGAAGAAGGGCTCCATGTGGTCCAACAGTGCCACCTAGAGTAGTAGCCTAGAGGGGAGAGACAGTAAAGATGAAATAAAGTTGAAGAACAAAAGATGTCAGTGGCTTGTTGAGAAGCTTGAGGAATAGCGGGCCAAATACCAGGGGTACACTGTTTCTCGTCAACTAGGACAAGACCTTGTTTCTTCCTGTATAAATTACAGGTTGATGGCAGTACCATGCCTTCAGCAGGTGGTAATACAGACAGTGGCTGCCTTTCCTCTGAGTGTAAGGTCCAGCGGGTGGTGCCTTAGACCAACTGCAGTGAGTACTGGGTGGCTATCTCCTAGCTGGAGGCAGGCCTGGATGGCGGTGCCTCTTTGAAGTGGCAGGAAGGACGCTGGCTGCCCCTCTTCACGCGCTTGTTGGAAGGCTCTTCTTGTCATTCTCACTCTATCACTGCTCTCACTGTGCTGCACGCAAAGGAAATAATGAGGTGGACACCAGAAGAAAAAAAAGGGAAAGGCAGACCAAATGGAAATTGGATAAATGGAGTAAGAAGATGTAAAGAGATGAAGGAACTACAGGAAACAGATGCATTGGATAGGGAACAATGGAGACAAATGATAAAATAGTGGACATCCTAAGTACTAATCTTGTACTGCTATTATTATGTATAAATTGTTATTTTGTTTAGTGTAGGAAACCTACAGCAATGCAGAAATTCCTAAAATAAAAAAAGAATAATTTGATATCCTGTTTCATGGTGTGCTGCATGTAAAAATTACAGCTGAACCGATATTTTGGCAAAAAATACACATGAAGAATGTTCACCTAGCCATGAATTTCAAAATACCACAGCAGACAATATGCTGACATTTACCTCTAGCAATTGCAATACAACCGCAACAAATTCTTCCTTTTCGAATGACAGTTGAGAAACTGCTGATAATGAAGATGGTCTTCAAAATGCATCCAAATAAAAAGAAAGTTAAGTGAAACTAAAAGTGTCTTTATGTTGACTCAAATACATCTACAAAATCATTTGAAAAGTTTCACTGTTTATATCACTTCGTATTGTTAAGTGGAGCAAGATGAATATTTTAACTCATGAGCAAAGAACATAAGCTTGCACTTAGACTGAAGATAAGCATCATTGGTTAGATTTTGTAATTATTCATTTTTCATGCTTAAATAATCATCCTTTGGAAGTAATCTTTATTAGAAAATCAAAAGATATCTATATCCTGCAAGAAAGTACCTTGGGGCATGACTCCTTCTGTTTCAACTGTTTTCTTAAGTAGTACCTGAATATCACAACTCATTTTTTGGGTCTACTAGTGTCCATAAAGTTCAACTTATAGTGACAAAAGACTGCACAATATTCAATTTCATAAAGTAAATCATTATAAAGCAAACTTATTGGGGAAGGAATCCAAAATAATGGAGATTAAAGTTTGATTTTAGCAATAAATGCATTACTTAATATGACCATGAACATTAGCCTTAGTCTTCAGGAAAGCTGGAGCCCCACAAACACCAACCCTATGTCCGGCATGTTACTTTGGCCATGTGTGGGGTGGGCAACATCCAAATTAAGATCTTGGACGGCTAACAGGGCTCTGGCTAGGCAGGATTTATGGTGCTGACCGGCTACGAATTTGGACTATTTATTTAAATACTATGGACTGGGTTACAAAACAGAATAACGTTACGGAGCAGGAGGCTGGATCTCCAGTTCCAGTCAGTGTCTTGGGTGAGCGAGTAGGCCCAGCCCGATCCTCAAAATGTGACTACTCAGCATCAGCAATAGGGGATCAGGCCGTGATGCCGGAAAATACTACTGGAACCAAACAGAGAGGAAATGCTCCTGATGGCGAGAAACGAGGAAAAGAGGAGGAGATGGAAGTCTTTAAGAAAAGACCTTTGATTATGCACTCGCCAACTCATACGAGACGAGGTTCAACAGGATGTTTTAGAAATTACCTGTATCCTTTTGGTCTGGCTTCGACCAATACATGTTTACAGTGTGGGGAAAAAGATATGCCAGAGCATAATATATTCAGTTGTTCAAACTGGAAAGAAAGGAGAATGTGGCTTCAAGATAAAATAGGAAAAATAACAGTGGATAACATAGTTGGTCTTAGTTTGTATACTGATAGCAACTGGAAAGATATTGCAACATTTATTAAGAAAGTCGTAACGGACAAACATAGGACAAAAGAATAATGATGAACTTAAACAGAGATAACTAAAATTGATGAAATCAAACAGGCAAATAGGAACATCATAGTGTCACAGTCTCCTGAAGTAATGCCTCCAGCAGTTCCAGGAGATGTTATTCTATGTGACTGGAAGTAGGGGTTCTTAGTTGGTAGAAGCCCAACTCCCACATAGAGTGGTGTCAGGAAAGCTGGAAAAGAGAGGGAGTATTATACAAATATAACAAATATTTTGGTGTTTGCTGCAAGTTATTGAAATTAAAAGCAGACTAGTTTCACAATAGTTCTATTTCATCACTGGTGCCACTTTTGTTTATACTGGTCGCTATCGTAACAAACGCTAAATCACTTAACCCTTTGCTGCACATACAGTATTAGCTAGTTGTTCTCCCAGCAGACTTGTGTCCCTTTAAATTCTGAACTGCTACTGCAGATATTAAAATAAAAGTGACCCATTTACCTGCATAATTGAAGTATCTTTTACTGGCTGAAATAATATGTTTAATTAATAGCTTATTAGAAATTGGTTTACAATAAATAAGATGTTTTATTTCAACTGTTTGTAACTGAAAACATCAAGCCTGTTGAAGGGAAACATGTGCACCCTTTTGTAACACATTTTTAATATTCCACAATATTAAGGGAATTAAATTTTGCTACTTTAGAATATTAAAAACCAGACTAAAATATCCTAAAGTTAGCTAAGATAAAATTAAAATAATTTCTGCAAAATTTTATTGTACTCACCCTTAAAATGTTTACATCTCTGCCATTATTACATTGAAGATATTGAAGCTGGTCTATAAAATGTTATTCACACTATTCTGTTGCACAATAAAAATGTTCTATATACACTTATGCTTATTACTGGTTTGGTATGTATAACACGTGTTAGTTTTGAATTCCCCCCCCCCCCCCCCTCACTTGATAACTGAGGAAACAACCAATTCCACACAAGGCAATGACACACTGTTTGCACTTGTACTGACACTGTATGCCACGGCCTGATTGTGTTTTCCTTTTCTTCATACACTGTGCACATGATTTCACCCGGCCTGGAATTTTTACGAGAGTGTGAAGAGAACTGGGTACAGGTGTAACAGAAGGTAGGCTATGCTGAAATCCCATTCGCTTGCAGGATATGAAGTTTGTGATAAGCTGTCTCACTAAATTCTGCCTGTAGTGAAGAAGTTTGTTGCCATGAGCTGTAGAAGCAGGTATGTTTGAAATGTCATATATTATAAAACAATTAACAATGACAACATTCACTATGAAATGGAACAAGTATTTCCACCATTTTTTGAAGGCCGGCTGACACCATAATACTCCCTCCTTTGTTCCGCGAGATCAATTCCTGCCTTATTACATGTATAACTTATTCCTGAATTAGGACAAGTATCTTTATTTGTTCTCTCCCCCTTTCTACCTCTCCACCTGTTCTAGGATTGGAGTTGGTGGGTAATAAGAGAATGTCCCTGTTATCATGCCAAACTACTGCAGTTACACTTTCATGTTGCCCCTTTTCAGTTTCAGTTGCCTTGGCTTTGAAAATTTTGGCCAGTCTTTCCTTCTGGCACGAGTTGTAAACTCTAAATTCAGGTTATCCACCATCCCCTTATAAATCAAAATACCTAAATAGGTCTGTATCTCCCTTGAATTTGTTTCTTCCCAATTTGGATCTGCCTTTTTAGCTTGAATTTGAGCTGCATACCTATTGGTTTCCTCCACAATTTTGCTGCAAAAGCTGGAATCTATCAAAAATTCAAAATAATCTATTTCTGGGCTTCCTGGAGGTATAGAATTACTTTTACACCTGCAGGAGTGAGAATGTTTCTAACTCATTGAAGGTCAAATTGGAGGTCCATTGCACAGGTAGAAATTTAGTTTTAGTTTGCTTTGCATTAATTTTAGCCACCTGTGCCTCAGCACCTTCACTATCACTTTGTTCCATATCACTGTCTTCCCCTAACTCGCCAAACCAAGATTCGTCGGAGCTACTTTCACAATCTAATTCCTCATAAACTGCTGCAAGTATTTCCTCATGTTACCAATACCTTATCACTATGGCACTTTCTAGCACGTGATGTACTTGGAACGGTCTCCATGGTACTGAATTAGCTATACCACCGACTGATTCTATTTACAAATTTGTTTTGTTTTCAATGGTTGACAACACATAGAAATATTAAATAATTTAGCATTTGTTATGATAACAACCCGTATAAACAGGAGTGGCACTAATGATGCAATAGAACTATTGCAAAACTAATGTGCTTTTAATTTCAAGAACTTGCAAAAAATACTAAGATAAGTGAAGCTTATAGTCTCTACGATATTTGTTATATTTGTAGAACTGTACTGCTTCCCTGTTATTGTTCATAATATAAGGGAGTATTATAGTGAGGTTATCACAGAAGTTTACCTTTCAGATGACATTAACAATAAACCATTGCAGTAACAGAAATACAATAGGTTTTATTTTGCGTAGCAGAGCTGATTGAGTTATTTTAAACTGAACTGAACTGTTTTCCAACCACACCTTCACACAGCAGTTAATGACACTCGTTAATTAATCATCATCGTCAACATCCAAGTTCTGGTTAGCATTCGCACCAATATTCACACTTGTAACTAAATCCTCTTGACCTTTCTTCAGTCTTTCTCTAATGAGTTCTGCAATTGCCCTCTGGGTCCGCCTTTCCAGTCTCTCTAGCTTCTTTGCTACATCTCGTTTAAGGTCCCAGTCTGGTTTCCTTGGTGCCAAATTTGTTATGTCCTGAAACAAGTATAGAACAATCTCATTATATGGTTTTTGCAACAAAGAACAATTATTATTGATGACTATATCAGAATTAAGCTGAAAGATACATGATACAGCAATAAAGAAACCAGAATTATGTTGAAAAAAAAAAAAAAAAGAATGTGTTGCATTCACATGACTTTTTCTACTCTTGTACAAACTATTCTAAAAGATGCTTGTTTCTCTATTTCATGTTAATCGAGATAAACATTTGCAGAACACATTACTAATTTCCTTGCAGATGCTGGGGAAATATGAGAATAAATAGGCTTCAAGCACTAGCCATTTTAAAGCTGGTTGATATGTGATGCCTTTAAAATGACATTATCTTTGCATGGCCATGAAGTAATAAAGATAACGCCATCACTGAGCTACCTGTGCACTGTGCACTTTTGATATCACCAAAAATATCATGATTTTGGCTGAGAGAACCTGCAATCGCTTTGACTATTTTCACTGCAAAGGATTTCCTAAGATTAAAATTAAAGCTAGTTCATTTTTTATAAGGCATTATGAAAAATCTTGGAACATAAAAGTAAACGAATCATAGGAGCAGCTAAAAAAGCGTTATAAACATATAATAAATACTTAATGATACTTAAAATGAAAGTCTTATGTATTTGGTTGAATGGTAATTCCTTAAAATTCAATGCGCCGGTGGACAGTTCCCAAAATATATATTTGCCTTACTACAGATGTTTACATTCATAATTGAATGTAACCAAGAATTTCATAGTTATATCTTGCGAAAACCGCATTCAATGTTTTCATCATAACAAGCGCTTGCGATGAAAGGAGAAAACAAAAAAGGATAATGATTCCAATCAAAGAAAAGGACAAGAGCTTGAAACTTGAAAGTAATAACAAGCAATATCTCAGAAATGGTTAAGTACATGGAGAAAACTAATATGAAATAAACGTATTTTAATGAGATCTACATTTTTTGTACATATCATCAATGAAAAATATTGGAGAGCAAGAGGATTGACTTCATTGTCAGAAATCCAGCATTAACTAACAACAACATTTTTTGTACAGCTAAGATTTGGTCTAGGTGGTGCTGTGGCTGAGTGGTTAGAGTGTTCGCCTACCATCTAGGTGGCCCGGGTTCGATCCCAGGGACCTGCATGTGGTATTTGTGGTGGATAAAGTGGCATCAGAGCAGGTTTTTTCCGGGTTGTCCAGTTTCCCCTGCCACTCATTCCACCAAATGCTCCATTATCACCTTTCCAATAATTTACTTCGCCTGCATTTCATATCATCCTCTTCCTCATTATCATACCTGGTGCTTGTTTGACTACCCGCTTCCAGGTCTTCACTCTATCCAGTCCATAGGTTCCTGTGCTCCCCGACAGGTGTCTGAACCTTGGCATTTGCTTGTAAGTCCTAGGGGGTTAAGTCCTACATAAGGGGAGGGTTATAACGTAAAGCAGATAGATTTGGTCTATCTCTTATGATTTACCAGTTATGCACATCATCAAGAATAAACAGGACTACATGGACTACAGCCAGAAAATTAAATATACATTTAATTTACCATAAGAATATCTTAAACATATGGCATTTTAATCAAAATTTTTAGAGCCATTTTGAGAAAATCAAATTTTTTTAAAAATTCTCCATGTAAAGGGTAGTTTAGGGTGGAGGAATTTTCTTCAAAATCTTCATGCCGCATCCTTAACCCTGCTGTTATCTTTGGGTCAATATGACCCAACAAATTTATTTTTGTGATACTAGTTTAAATTTAATAGCTGATACATGTAATTTTATGTATTTGTTCCTCTTCATATGTACTATTCATAAAACCTTGAATTTAATAAAAATATGTATTTTGTAATTTTATAATTGAAATTGTTACACTTGTGTTCTTTGGGTCATAATGATCTGATTGCTTTTAAAATTAATTACTATATCTTTTCATTAAATTTCACGTTCCACTATATTGAAATCCATGTGTACGTGAATGTACACAACAATATAGCAGTGGTTTGCTTTTGCAACAATGGAAATATAAGTATTGTTGAGGAAATAAATACAGGAGAACACAAATCAGTTATGTCATACTGACTGTTAAAAGAGGATGCAATTTTAGTTATCATAATGAATGGTGGTATACTATCATCACAAAATGTTGCGAGAATTTGTCAAATGTGGAAGTAGTTCAATCAAAATATAAGAACATCCATTGGTGTTTAGTAACCTTTTCACAACATGGAAGAGCAACCAGTGCAGACATAATCAAATACCTGGTCCAACCAAATATGCTGCATCCAGAGTGTGTGACATAAAATCTGCTTTTCAAGTAATTATGAAGAAAACACTCTGCAATATGGTGCTCAAAATGACTCATTGAGGCCTGATGAGTGTACGGTAACCAATGGGAAGATTTAGATGAAATTACATTAGAAGCATAGTTTGGTGTACTATTGATAGCTGGCTTATAAATCTTATGGTGAATTAACAAGAAGCTGGTGGAATACAGAATCAGGTAGAGCCATTTTTCCTGCTACAATGTCACTAAAAATGTTCATTGGCATATCTTGAATGTGAGACAGAATATTGGAAGACCCCAAAAGAAAATCGTTTATGTGAATATTTGTTAAAAGTGTAATTTGTTTTTTGATGTTGGTATGAGCTGGTTAAATGACGAAAACATGTTAATAACGTTCATTGTTACGAACAACTAAGTTTGTTTAAAGACGTCATAAATATTTCCATATTTAATTTTAATATATATGTATAAATATTAGAATTATATGTGTTCCATAATAAAAGCGAAGGGAGGATGGTTAGGGATCGTTTCCCTAACAAGAAGGAACTATTTGATGGACGCATACGCGGATGTATATGAAAAAGGCAGTATCACGTGAGGTGATGTCAGACTCTTCCCACTAGCGTGTGTGTATTGAAGGTGTAAGGACGTGTTGATGTAACGTGTGAATATTGTAGAACGTTTACCAGACTTTCATCAAGCATTAGTGCTAAGAGGATTTATTTTAATGTAAAATATAGAAAAAGTGTTAATAAAATAATACATTGTGGTGAAGAAACATCGTGTGATTTTTCATTCCATCCGTCACCACGACCCGAGATCACAAAGATTTCAAAGGCTCAAAGACCCAACAAAGATTAATTATAAAAAACTGCACCAAATGTTACGTTTTGATGACAAGTCTGAGCGACAGACATGAAGAGCAAGTAACAAACTAGCACTTATAAGGGACTTATGGGAGCACTGGGTGAAAATACTTGCAAATTATAGAATCATGTATCAAACGTAACTGTTGATGAGCAACTGGTGGGTTTCAGAGGTGGCTGTCCCTTCAAACAATATATTCAAAGTAAATCTGCCAAATATGGAATAAAGATATGGACACTGTGCAACACTGCTTCTACATATGTTCTAAAAGCACAAATTTACAAAGGGAAACCACCAGCATAAGAAAAAAACTAAAGTATGCATGAATATGGTTTATGAATAAAGCAACCCACATTGTGCTTTATTTTTGTTATAATTATGCTTTATCTTTTTGATGATTATGCTTTATAATGCTTTATTTTTTATAATGTATTTTTTTCACACAAATAAACTTCAGTAATTTAAATGATTTCTTTTTCAAGACAGTGATGCTGTTTTTAATGAAACTAATGGAATGGGCTGTGCTATGAGACTCGTTTTCTATCTACAAGGTCGTGGTAACAGATGGAATGCATATACACTTGGGTCCAACTTTAGTCACACATTTTATTTACACCTTCTTGTTCACAATTTATAAATCACATCACATTAAAAAGTCTTATGTTAGTGGAACAACTTCCCTAACGTCGCCAAAATTTAACTAAAGGTCTCTAAATACTTAATGAATTCACTTTTATGTTTCATGACGCGTACACATAAAAATACGTCCATCTACCTCGGAGGTACCGACGCTAGTGAACTATTTCTTGGCATCCTTTTGACGCAACACACCGCCTTTTTCATCTTCATCCGCGGTATTCATCCGCGCAAATAGTTCTTTCTCGTTAGGGAAGTGATCCCAATTATCGTCTCCTATTTTTATTATGGAACACAAACAATTCTAATATTTATACACTTTTAACAAACATTTACATGAACGATTTTCTATTGGGGTCTTCTAATATTCTGTCTCAACAGTAAAGCAAGTTTGTTACATAAAGTTATACAAGAACACACTACAATAAGAGAACAAAGCTAAAGAATGAAAATCCAGTCATCTGTGTCATTCTCAGTCTGTGTACCACATTCTTGAGGTTGATTAATTGCAAGTTTGAGGTGAGATTTAAGATTTTCTTCTGTGAGAAGAATTTAAAACCCAATTGAGCTTAGAAAAGCTTCTCTCAACCGAAACAGCTGATGGGGGTACCATTATCGCCTTCATTGCTAGCTTACTTAGTGTAGCGATCTTAGTGGAATGTTTCTGCCAGAAGGATAAAGCAGTAGTAGAATACAAATTTTCTTTTACCAATATGTTGATATTTCTTCCAATGGAACATCAGTGTTAGAGAAGCGTTTCAGTTCACCTGAAGTGTAGATGGAATAAATCTACTCAGGAATGGCCAATGTTGGATCCAAATTCTGAACTTCCTTCCAGAAGCTTTTTGGAGGATGGCGTCCATTCATATACATCTCAAGCTTTTTACATGATATACCAGAACTTTGAAGCATGTGCAGAACTGAGGACAGACTAAGCCAGGTCTTTGTTACATCTGTATTGTTTGATTCCAAGACCTGAATTTGTTTACAAATACCATCACAGATTTCAGATATAGTTCTGAGTTGAAGTTTTATTTTCAACTAGTCATTTTAAATTTGTTACAGCAGCACTACCTTCACCATCTTCCAGATCGATCCAATGTGTAACTGCATTGAAATTGATGCTGTGATATTTTCCTGCTTTTAACCATGTGCCCCAACAAGTGATTACAGGAACTGGAGGTAGATCAAGTGCTTCTGATTCTTTTAAGCATTCCAGTAATCTCTTTCTTCTGACTGGAGTTTTCACTAAAGCTGTTTTAAAAGCTGCAATGAATTCATCAGCAATTTTGAGCTCAAATCTAATCTCTTTAGCACAAAGACGCAACACATGCACCCAACAGGTAGAATGTAAAAGCTAAGTTGCAACTCCAGCCAATCGCCTGCCAGCAGAAAGCATATACATTGCACTGTCCAAAAAAGAGTAATAAAATTAGACCTGTGAACACCAATAAGATCTAGTGTGTCAAGTATTAAATTTACTATTACATCAACATTGCAATGTTGTACAATTTTGGTTTTTACAAGACAGGGTTTCTCGCCCAAAACACCCAATGGAGCAACAAGAATATTCACCACCTTACGATTCTTTATATCTGTCGTTTCGTCAACCACTAAACAGATTTTTCCTCGCACTTTGACTTGGTTTCCTGAAGGTCTTCTTCAGCACATTTGACAAGATACCTTCTTAAAGTGGTTTCACTGAATGCCGGTTTCATATTTGTAGCTGTTGCTATCCACTGACAAAACTGTTTGTTGCGGAAGACATGGAATGGAATACCAGCAGAAGTGAATGCTTTGACCATTTCTTTCATATTATCCTTTGAATTTTCCATACACTGCCATACTTGAGGTATAGTACCAGTACGTATGCTGCTAGGACTGCCTGAGGTTGAACAATGTCCATAGCTTTGTTTCCGAAATCTGTGTTTAAAACTTTCCACATGCATTTGCACAATGGACTTCTTTTCAAAATTAATGCTCTCTGAACATAAAGTACACAATAGTTTCCCCTTTTCAGCCACAAAATGATCTGTGGGAAACTCACGAACCCTTTGAATTGCATTTACAGCAGTTTTTGATATGCTGATGTTCAACAGATTTGAACTGCTCTGATTCACATTGTATACTGACCATAAAACCATTAAACTTCAAACACAAGTTTATTGTTGGAATTTTTAAGGGAAACAATGTTTAATTTCTGCATTGAATCTATTGCTGGAAATTGACTGTTAGTTTAAAATCTAAGAATTGTACTTTAAATTACATATTGTGCTTTTAAAATTTATTTATTCCTAAATCTTAGTTCTGGGTAGCAACCTCATGTCAAAAGCTCTGCTATGCCTTTTATGCTTATTATGCTTTTGGGTTGCACTATTTATGAACTAAAAGGACAGGATGTACATTTGAAAACTTTTTTACATCCTATATTTTGGGTGAAGCACTTTTCAAAAGGAAAATAGCGCTTTTGGAGACCATGAGAAAAAACAAGAGAGAAGTTCTTTTATTCCTCTGGACTGATTTTATTCCATGCTTCTTCCACAATAGTTTAAGCTCTTGTTTAGATGTGACTCTGCTTTTGCAGACTCGTTTCTTCAAAATTTGCCATAAATGCTCAACGGGATTCAATTATGGACTGAGGTGTTTGTAGCAGTTTGGGTACATTCCATATCAACCAATTAATGTTTAATCCCACCTTGTGTTTACTGTCATTATCCTGCTGAAACCTATAATCAGGTGCCATGGCCATTTTCTCTGCACTCTGCTTTACATTTTCTTTAGAATGTTGAAGTATACATGCTTGTTCATAATGCCATCAATAAATCGCATATTACCAACACCGTTGGATGACATACAGACCCAAATCGTGATGGAACCACCACCATGTCTCACTGTGGGAAGAGTGTTTCTGGCATCATAGTCTGAATTCGCTTTTCTCCTGACCCTGTTTATCCCGTCTGACCCAAAAAGGTTCATTTAGTCTCGTCCCACCATATCACACTGTTCCAAAAGTTTTGGTCCTTATGGATGTGGAAATGCAACTCATTTCTTCCTGTCTGCTGTACTTACATAAGGCTTGATGCTCGCTCAGCCATGATAACCATATTTCATAACACACAACAAAAAGTTTGTCCCAACATCTTTCTATACACATTTTCTACTAATGGTCATAAATGAGGAACTGGATTTTCTCGAATTCTGCTTATAATGAAACGTTCCTCTCATGCATTCAGTCTATTTTCTCAGCATTTTCTTTGTAAATTCTTCATACAACGGTGCTCTTTAAATTTGTTCATTATAGTGAAATGTGATTTATTAATTGTTTGTCCTATTTTTCTGAGTGAAGTCCTTCTAAGTGCCGAGTTTATGATTACCTGCTCTCTTTCCTTGCCCAATTTGCTACTGACAACATTCTACACAACTGACCACAGCAGTGTGTAGGACCTTTGAAACACATACCTGTTGGAGCTGTTCACAACACAGTGGGCAGTCTCAACTGCTCTACAAATAGGAAAGTTGCACAGGATTTGGAGCTATTTTTAAACATTTATTTCATACAATAGTACTGGTTTTGAAATGTATTTTCCATTGGAATACATTTGAATTAGGTTCATTAGGCACGTATATATGGGTCACGGAGAAAATAAAAGTTTTTAAGCAAATATAGAAAGGCTTTTCATTTTGTTGTGTACAAATATGAATGTTATATACTGTATAAATAAATAAACTAAATCTGAGCTTATTATATAAAAAAGATAAAAATTACATAAAATTGGCCCCTCAAGAAAATGAATGGAATATAGTGCATCCCGGATTACAATTTTGAAAGTTTTATTTGGTGGTTAAGCTTCGTTTTCAATTTATGAGCAAGTTCTGTAAATTTTCTTCAAGTTTTATCTTGCTTGTACAGTGGATATTTAGCAAATAAATATTCATAAACGACAATTATATGTGCTACAATGGTTTAATAATGTGTTTATAATGAAATTTGTGCAGAAACTCTGTGTTTCTAAAGAAATGCTTTGGCTTTGTGGATAGTAGAAGAGGCTCAAACTGTTGTAGTGCAAGAACATTATAAGCCTCTATTCGCAGATTACCACATGGTGTCATGTTTTACACATAAGCATAATTCTTACAGCCAAATTGAACCTGTGTTAGCTCAGGTTAAGTTAGTGTGACTACTGTGCTTTTCAAATGGGAAAAGTTCTCATCTGCAGCCAAAGAGATATGTTTACATGCACAGCGTTGCAAGCTCATTACCCCCACTCTTTTCATATTTCCCTCTCTCTTGCATACTGTCCTACTATTCTCTTGGTTCGCGTCAAGCCCCACTTAAGGTGAAAGCAATATGACAACGCAGCAGGACTCCGATTGGTTGCAGACCTGGAGGCACTGAAGGACAAACTCATTTGAAAAGCACAGTATATGATTGGGTACTGTGTCATCAGAATTGAGCCTGTTAGATTAAGTTAGGTTAGTGTGTCTATATGACTGGGTTCACAGGGTCCTGTGCCATCGAAATTTAGCCTGTGTTTAGGCTATTCATCGTAAATACATCAATAAATAATTTTAGCACATATAATAGCCATTCATAAATATTTACTGGCTAAATATCTGCCACAGAAGTGAAATAAAACTGTTGCAGAGCACTACGGAATTTGCTCATAATTCATAAACGATGCTTGACTGCCAAATAAAACTTTCAAAATCGTAATCAGAAATACAAAATCTATCCATTGCACTATATTTCATTTTCTCGAGGGGTTGATTTTATAAACATTTACCAAAAAACTAGACCTAAGCTTATATATATATATATATATATATATATATATATATATATATATATATATATATATATATATATATATATATATATATATAAACCTAATGAAATTTAAAATAACTGCAGTGAATCAGAAACCTAAGTTTATATAGAAAACAACGAGCAAGCCAAACCTAATATTACCTAACCTCCTATGAATCAGAAACCTTAGAAAAAACTAACCTACGGGCCCTGGAATTCCAACATTGCCAAGTAACTTACCAGCTCTTCAATAACAACTTTATTAGTTGCTGAAGCTAGTTCTTCCTTCACTTCACTTTGCACATCACCTGGTTTAGCATCAGGTACGACATGTTCTTTCAGAGACTCATCTTGAGGTCTATAACTGCGAAATTTGGGTCTGAAATGGAAAGTATTGTCCAGTAAACAACCACTAAGTACAAAATAATTTATTTTGAAGCTTAACATTTAAAGGGTATACAGCTGAAAGCCTAACCTAAAAACATTTAAACAGAATATACATTACTGAACTAACTTAGGAAGCACGTCATTTGGAATTTTTGCATTGTCGTATGACTTATTTATTTGCTTCTCTCCTTCTTCGTGTTTCCGTTTTAGTGCTTTTAGTCGTTCTTTCCTTTTAATTGCTTCTTCTTCCATACAACCCAGTCCCTCCTCCGCCATAGCGTCTGTCAAGATCACTGTCACAAGCACATCAAAACATTCAACACGTGATTCAACATGCTACCGCTGTCCACAGAACACAGATTATACCACAGAGTATCTGCTGACAAACGAGCATCTACAGCCATTTCTAAAAATGGACACTAGATGGTGAATTTCACGAGACAAAAATGCATAATTTATTTGAATGTGATAATATATAATTTTTGTATTTCCTTTCCTTTTCATTCATTTACACTGAAAAGCGTCAATTTCAATTTGGTAGTCACTTAATATAAATTTCTGCTGTTTTCTGAAACTCAGGTTAACACAGCATCACGGAAGGAGAGAAAAAAATGACCTTTCATTTCCCAACATATCACGCTGTGTAAATCATAAATCTGTGTATTATAAATGTTCTTAGAGCAAAAAATTGTTGAAAAATGAAAGTAGTTGAACGTCTTATAATATTAGCTATGCTTGTTTAAATAAATTGATTTAAAATGCTTCAAGTTGGCACTTGGCTTATTGTTGCAACTTGTAACAACGTTATTGTTAGCTTTTAACTGATTTATGTGGAGCTGCAAAATGTTACTCTTTTACTTTATTTTGGTGATAAGCAGTCTTTCTATTGAAACAGGCAGTGTGATAATTAAGTTCGTCAGCAGATCAATTGATATATCAACACAACTTGTAGTGATCAAGCACAATATTACAGTAGAGAATGAAGAGGAAACCAGTGTCAAAAAATTTGAATTCATAACTGAACCAAATCTAAATGGCACGTTAGCATACATAGAAGCTAGGTGTGAAGGCACACTGAAAATTGTTAAAACTAGATCAAGCTGGAAAGTCATTCTCAATAATGATCTACACCCTGGTGAACAAAAAGAACTATTTATAAGCTGTATTTACACAAACAGCCTGACACCATTTCCTAAGCGTATAAAGCAAGGGGAAACACAGCTGGTCCTTTTTAGAAGAAATATTTTCTTCTATAGTCCATATTTTGTGGAGCATCAAATCACTGCAGTTCGCCTTCCATCTAAGCGAATAGAAGGATACACTGAATTTGAGCCTGTGAGTCAATTTGGTACATTTTTAGCATATGGTCCCTACCAAAATATTGCTCCGCAGTCTTTTCAAGAGCTGAGTGTTCATTACGAGAACAATGCATCTTTTCTTGTTGTAGCTAACTTGAAACGCAATATTGAAGTGTCTCATTGGGGCAATATTGCAGTGGAAGAATTTATTGAATTAGAGCACAGGGGTGCATTTCTTGAAGGTCCATTTTCACGGTATGAATACCAAAATACAGATCAGAATGGAATGCCCAGCTTTCGGGGATATATCACTATTTTACCTGCTTCAGCAAAGGATATTTATTACAAAGATCTGATTGGCAATATCTCAACAAGTGAAGTTGAATATTTAAGTAATTCAGTGTATGTGTATTTGCACCTGCGATTTCCTTTATTTGGAGGCTGGAAAACAAATTACATTATTGGCTATAATTTACCAACCTATAACTTTTTGTTTTCAAAGGGGAATAATTTCTTGTTGCGCATGAAGACAATGGACCACATTTTTAAGGGTATGGTAGTAGAAAAAATGCAGACACAAATAGTTCTTCCAGAATATTCAGTTGTTGTTGGTATATCAACAAAATGTACTGTAGGGAATTTTACATTTGGTGAGCATTTTACCTATTTAGATGTTATTGGGCGTCCGACAATACACTTCACAGGCAATGACTTGGTGGAAAATCATATTGTAAATCTTGATGTACAGTACATGTTCCCATACTCGGCTATGCTGTTGGAGCCCTTGTACTTGTGCTTAGCAATATTCATTGGTTTTACTGTGTTCATTTTTTTTAATCGCTTGCATTTTGATCTGAAAAAGAAGTCAGAAATTGTGAAGAAGAGGAAGCGCTGTAAATACAAAACTAAATAATTAGTAAAAGGTGTAAACTATACATATGTTGTTTGATTTCCTTTCTGAGTGGTTCAGTATTGTGCATAAGCAATATCATTTCAAAAAACATAAATGTGGATCTATCTTAATATTAACTTCAGCAGTGCAGTTGAAAATCAGTGCAAAGATTTTGAAAAATATAAGTTCTTCATGAACAGAGCATGGTTATTAAAACACCCGTTCATTTTTAGACTATGTTATATGTATTTTCTGCTATTTAAAATAATTTTTAAAATTTTGCCATGAAAGAAATCATCCTAACAAATGTAGTTCTAATTTAATCTGAGAGACTCTGTTGTTCTCTGGTCATTTTTATGTACAAGGTTACAGCACATTCAGTGTATTGCTGTAGGAATAAAGTAAATGCTATTGATAAAAAAAATGTGTAATCATTACAGCAAAATGGAACACCATGTTTATGTCTGGAAGGTACGAAAAGAGGCATCGCTAATTTTAGAGAGTTGTAATTAGAGCCTGGATTTGTGTTCGTAATCAATTAGGGTAGTAAAATATGCATGCAAATATACATACAAAAATCTGATGTGTTGCACTCACATGACTTTATCTGCTCTTGTACTAACCATTCTCACAAACTCTTATTCCTCTACATGAGCATTAGTAGACTTTTCCAGGAGGGGGGGGGGGCATATGTTGAAAGTTTGCAATCAGGTAATATTAATTCATTATTTTGCTGTCAAAAGTCCTAGTATTTGTTGCGGATAACTGTATTAGCTTGTGCTGAATAAAAATTGTTCTTTACGTCAAAATTAAATGAATAGTTTAATAGTCAGTAATTGATTGCACATTGAGTTCATTAACTTCCAGGCGGGGACCATGCCCCCCCCCCCCCCCCCCCCCCTTGCCCCCACTTCGTGACATCCATGTTCTGATAACTTCTTCGTGTTGAGACAAACATTTGTAGAAATTATCTTATTGCTCATTTTCTTGCACGTGCAATGGGAATATGGAAATACAATAGACTTTGAGCGATAGTCAAATCTTTTAAAGCTTTCATACTCTATTCTCTTTGCATGGTTAACATATAAAAGATGAATAGCGATGTTCCATTTGACAGAAGTGTAAGTTCTCCAAAGCTTACACAAATAATGAGGAATGTCTCTGAAATGGTTCACTCTACAAAAAAATTTATTTAGACATAAATTGTGTGCTTTAGCAAGATCTGCATTTTTTGTATAGTAAGATTTGGTCTTTCTCTTATCGTTTACCAGTTATGCAAGTCATCCAGAGTAAATAGGACTTCATTCACTATAGCCAAAAAATTCAAGATATACATTTCATTTGTCATAAAATTATCTCAAACATGGCATTTTAATCATAATCATTAGAGCCATGTTCAAGAAAATTAAAATTTTTGAAAATTTTTCCATATAAACAGTACTTAGAGTGGAGGAATTTTCTTCAAAATCTTTGTGCCGCATCCTTGAAAGACATTAAACTTAAATACCAACTTTGGTTTTTAACTGACTTTTCCTTTATTAGCTATGATGTCCATGGACTGACACACAGACGTTTTTCTAAAAATGCTTTTTTGGACTTAGGGGGCCTTAAAACATATATTTCCGCTGAAATCTCGACATCAAATGCTTGGGTGGAATACAATACCTTCTGTACTTTACTATACATAGTAGGGAAAGTAAAAATGAAAAAATATGCACTATCATATGCCAAAATAAATGAATAGAAATCAAACTGTTTTGTGGCAAGACTCCTGCCAATATGAGCAAGAGCTCTTATACCTTACCACCATTAGCACAAAGACATAAGGCCAAGTGAGCCACATTGAGGCAACAGGATACTCTAGTTTTGTGAATAAACTTAAGAGAAGGGTGGTATGGAGGGTTTATGGGATACAACTTGGTTACAGTGAAATCTATCCATCACAGCGTTCTTCAAAATAAGGATTTGACAGTTATCTTAATTGTCTTATAAATCTTTTTTACCCCTTCTCATCCCATAGATCCCATCCCATCTTATAGATAGGGGGTATCTATGAGTGCTGAACTATAACTCAAATTGTATCAGGAGTACTATTATTCATTTCAACGACCCTGATAACCATGGATTTGACATAACGTATTTCTCATTTTATTCCTCCTTTGAATACAACACTTATATAGGACATGTGAGATTCACATATATATTTACAACTTTATTTACATTATGTTGCTTAATTTCTGTACCTGAGAACCGAAATTATGTAATGTCCATTTTATAACTTTTCAGTAGAACCAAAAATCTATTTGTACGGTGCAATACTCTTGACAATGATATGGTATTAAATTATGTCATTTGAGTATATAATAGCACTGTGATTTTGAGTTATATACTATTTTATATGTTGTTGTTAGCTAATGCTGGGTTTCTGACAATGAAGTCATTAATCCTCTTGCTCTCCAATATTTTTCACTGATGGATGGGGCACTAAAAGTGGCCGACCATATTTGAAGGTGGTCTCGATCCATTTCCTCTTGCAGACCACATAGAGGACAGAGTGATGAAGAATATATCCCAATTCTGTTTAAATGTTTTGCCAGACAATCATGTTCTGTAATCAATCTGAAGGTTGCAACTGCTGTTTTTCGAGGATACTCAGGAATTACTGTTTGAATGTTTGGTAGTTCCCATCTTTTATTCTTTGATTTTTCATAGTAATATTTTGCAGTAATTTTTTTGAATTCAGAGTTGACTAATCTTTTAGCTGCATGAAATGGTAGATTAACTCTAGAGTTTTGCACATTGCTTTTACCTTTTTTTCCAAGAAAATCAGCTTCCTCATTACCACTCAGTCCACAGTGAGCTGGTACCCATTGGAAGACTAGGTGTTTTTGAAGTGCTGTTAGATGGCTAAGCATTTTCCAACATTCTATAATTGTTTGACTTTTTGGTGACAACTTGGAAGTATAATTGCTGCCCTGGAACCTGAGAGAATAACTGCTTGCTGAAAATGTGAAATTCTGTACAAAAGATTTTGTAGGGTCATTTGAATTGCTTCAATTTCTCCATCAAAGTTTGTAGTTCCATATCTTAAAGATTTGTATTAGGAAAAGAGGTGACACGTGACTCCAGCCTCTGCTCCATCTCGGTTTGATATCAATGATCCATCAGTATAAATATGGAGCCATTCATGTTTTGGAAATCTAGTATGGATTGTCTCTAATGCCAATAATTTTAGGACACTAGTTGGAGTATCACTTTTCTTAACTTCTTCTGTCAGGTGTAAATAATATGTGATGTCTAATGTTTGTGTCGGATTGACTTTAGATATGAAGTTTTCCGTTGAATTAGGAAGGTATATTCTAAAGTAAGAACAAATTAGAAACTAAAAACTTCACTTATCTTAGTATGATTTGCTGCTAACCCTGGGCTTCAAGCTGTGTCCAGCTCATTCTCAAAGCCATATAAACAAACTCGTTGCCAAGCTACAATCTTTTATTTTTTCTGAAAAAACAATTACTCTTATTCAATTTTTATTTATCAATCTCTGAAAACAAAAATTTATAAATACAATCTATAGATGGTAATTCGAAGTTCATGACACGGTTCCTGTTTTTTAAAATAAACATTTTTTCCCAAACCATTAAATCCATAGGATTACTTAATTGTTTTAATAATTTAACTTCTGGATTAATTTCATGATTAAATGACCAAAAATGATCTGCCACAGCTGATTTATCAGCTTGTTTATATTTAATATTTCTAAAATGTTCTTTTATTCTGGTTTCTAGATGACGTTTAGTTTTACCAATATAAACTTTATCACAATCTAAACAGCTAAATTGATAAATGCCAGATTTTTTATAATTTGGTATTTTATCTTTTTTTGAAAAATTAAGTAATATGGAATAAATTTGGTCCCTCAAAATAAATTTAATATACAAAATTTAGTTCTTTTACATGCCAGTAAGTCTACTGACTTGTCGTCGTTGGTCTAATGTGCAGGATTTTGATCCATCAATTTTTCCCTAGCCAGCCAATATAAATTATGTATCTTCCCATTTAGTACAATTTTGGGCATTCCAGTAGGTGTTCTCCATTTAAAATATTGTCAGCATTGCAGATCTTACATGCATTGTCACTCATAAAACCAAACCTAGCAGGTGTTCTGCCAAACAGTCATGTCCAGTGGCTAATCTGAAGTGAGCAACTACTTCTGTTTTATTTTTTGTACTGTTTTTTTTTTATGTTAGAATAATTTTTATTGGAAATTTCTTTTGAATATTATGTTGGTATATCTGCTCTATACTAATTTTGATATTTTTTAGTTTTGCATCCAATCCACAAGACTTTTTAGGTTTTGAGTGTAACACTGCACCCTTTTTGGCTAGAAAGTCTGCAGTCTCATTACCAATCACTCCCACATGTGCTGGTATCCACTGTAATATTAACTGTTGAAAGTTTGTTTGGAGTAATCTATAATAAGATCTTACATCCTTACAGAGGCGAAGCCTCAGGGGAGACAGGGTACACAGCGTCTACCCTAGAAACTCTGCGAAAGAGAATTTCTTTAAGTTTTGTATGAAGCAGGTATTTGTATTTCCCACTTAGGAAGTTTTCGTCTCTATAGCAGCACTTGCGTGACTCTGCTACGGAGATACAGTACTGGACTGCCTGTTGTACATGTTCGCCCATCTGTGTATTTTGCCATGCCTAGAGCATGGGAGAAACATGCTCTCTGACACCGGTTTGTTAACTACAATGTTTCCACATAGCCAAATTTCTCCGCCTGGTAGACAGTCGACCCTCCGTCTCCTTTGGCTGTGATTGACTGTTCTAGTGGAATGTTTTCGAGGCAAGGGTAAGTATTCTTATTGGTTGCCTTTCCAACGCGTTTATAGGGATTAATTTGAATTGAATTAAGATATATGAAGACAAATTCTAAATGAACAAGGCACTGTTATATAAATAGCAATTATTTACAAGTTCTAAATCTATCCAATATTTTTAAACAAACAGTTCTTGTATATACGAATATATATGAGGGTAATTCAAATATAAACAGTAATTGTTGCATATCACGGGGTTGTGCAGTTGTTGCAGTTCAGAGCGGGGCAGTGGAGTGGGGTGCTTGAAGGTTGGTGTGTTAGGGAGGGGGAACTAGCTTTGTTAGCTGCTTCGCTAGGTTCTGGCATCAGTACAGCCATGAGTGAGCAAGAGGTTCCTTTGTCTGTTGTGCAACGCATTATTATCAAGTTTTTAACCAATGAAGCGGTTAAACCTTTGGAGATTTTAACTCGTTTAAGGGCACAGTTTGGGGACACTACACTGTCACATAATCGAGAGTATACTTGGGCCAGACAATTTAAGGGTGGCCGAGAATTTGTGCAAAACGAAAGTCATGCTTGACGCCCAAGGTTAGATCTCACAGATGACAACATCCAGACCGTTCGAGAGCTTATTGAAGATGATCACCGCTCCACTGTTGAAGAAATCGCATCAGAAGTTGGTTGATTTTCTTCATGATCGACGTACAACTTACTATTGCCAATTGTTATGGTCTTTAAAAGCTGCCCACTGAAGCAAAAGACATTGTATGCCCATCAGAGATGTCATCCTTCTCCAAAACAATGCAACGCCTCACACCGCCAATTTGACAATGGACACAATGGTGGCCATGCACTGGGAAACCCTTGAACACCCTCCCTATAGTTCAGATTTGTCCCCTCCAGACTATTTTTTGTTTGCACCCATGAAAGAATCACTTGGAGGGAAACAAGCGATGACGACATCGATGAGCATGTGCGCAATTGGTTGGCGACGTGCCCTCAAACTTTTTTTGAAGAAGGAAAGTTCAAGCTTCCAAAACGCTGGCAAAAATGTGTACTGTGTGAAGGAAGCTATATAGAGAAATGTTGATGCAGTCACTTGTGTATATATTTAATCAATAAATATTTTTAACAAAATTACCGTTTATATTTGAATCACCCTCGTACTTCGCATTATCTCCAAAATTTCTCTAAGATTTGGATCAAATTTTCTATTCAGATAAGGTTTTGCTCTTTAGGTTTATCTATATAGGTGTCTTTCCTGAAAAAACACAATTTTACACAAAAAAGCATTTTTATTCCCTCTTCTACAGAGCAATTCTTGTAAAATATTTCGCATATTTCGGAAACTGCTCTAACGATTTGGATCAAATTTTGTATTCAAATAACATTTTGCTTTTCAAGTTTGTGTATATAAGTGTCATTCCTGAAAAAACGCAATTTTAGTTCTCTCCCAAAGTGAGCGAATGGTGAAGGATGACGGTAAGATGAATCTGTCTACCCTGTTACTTACTTCACGCCTTGCCACTGCATCCTTAATATTATAAGATTCGTATGGACTGTCATATCGTTCAATTGTTTGAATGGCAGAAACTGAGTCTGTGAGAACAAGCCTTTATTTTCTTTTATATCAGTCCTATAGTATATCTGTTGTAATGCTCGTTGTATTGCAACCACTACACCTTCAACATTTGTGGATAGTCTAGGCCATAATGATGTGAAAATTATTTACAATATATACCACCTTCCATATCATTTCTCAATTTATCTGCAGAACCATCTGTGTTAATTCTGAGGCACTGTTTTGGGGACATGGAGCTGTCATTTTTAAGCACATTTAAAAACTATCTGTCTGGGCTGTATTTGAACCCATAGCCTTGGCAATAGTAGGCCAGCATCTAACCAACTGAGCCAGGCAGACCAACCAGATGGGAGAGAGACATGACTTCAGGGTTACTGTATTCTACAGTACCTTAGTGATGTTTACAATATGAAAGTGGGTCCTGCCCCATTGCAGTTCTACGAAAAATTCATAGATAGGCCAAATTGTGTGTAATCAAGGTAAAAACATTGACTGCACAAACCAAACAGTTCAAAAAGGTCTGAAAAAAATAAAGTATGATGAAAACAATAACATATGCAAACAATAGACTATGCTTTTACTTGTTTAAACTATTCCAAATTAATCAACATGTCCAATCAATCTTCAGTTTCTGCAGAGTTGCACTGGATCACAAGTGCACTTTTAGATTTTCCATTTTGAAAGGTCTACAGTTGTCGCTAACAATAGTTTTGTATCTGGAAAAACTCCTGTCCATATTACAGGACGTCATAGGAGCTTATTTGAAGCTGGTGAGGTCACTGCAAGCCAACTTTGGTTCCTTGTCTTCAAACGTTGTGGTATTCCCAGAAAGACTCATTGATTTTGCACATTGTAGAATACAGAATCCTGCTGGAGGGCAAATGCAATTTGTCGTTCATTTTTTCAGTCACTTGACCATAAGCTTGATCCAACTCATTCTGCACATGTTGCAGAATATCCAGAGCATTGCACAGTTGTGCATCAGCAGATCCCAGTCATGTGATAACTTTTGATACCACTGAAAAGTTGGTGTTGTTGTATAGCTTTTGATACCATTGAAAAGTTAGTGTTGTTGTATGCCAAGGTATCTATAAAGACCTGTTTCACAGTTTTGTTGGCACTTGATCTATTGCTAACAAGCTTACCAAAGATTATGTTTATTTTGGTGTAGTTGGTGCAATAATACTCAGCAGCATTAGGCCAAGAACTCTATTGTATAAGAATAGGCTGAGGGGCAGCGGCAGTGAAGGTGCTTGTTCCTTGAATGTCTGTCCCTGTAGCAGAGCATTTGCATAGATTTTCTTGCCAAAGGAAATTAATTTGCCCACATCAGGGTAATTTGATCACAGCTCTTCTACAACTGTGTGGCACATGTGCAAGACAAGTGATGTACACCATACTGCTTTAGCCATGTGTGGAGCACCATCTGTTACTAGTAACATCTGGCCACAGTACCTTCACAGAGTTGTCAAACAAAATGGCAATTGTTGAATTATTATCTATTGATGCCAACAAACTTACTGTTGGTGTTTTTAAACACACAAAATGTGTGTTTAAAAATACCAAAAGTAAGTTTGTTGGCATAAATAAATAATAATTACCTTCTGAAGGTTATTTAATCCTAGGACATAAAGTATTTACGATAGTAAGTCACCATTGGGGTAATTGTCTCTGATGTGACACTGCCTTTGTGGTTTACTGGGAGAAATACGAATTGGTTAGAGAATTCAATGTCATTCTGGCAGGTTGTCACAGTAGCTTAATGGATAGAGCACCTGTCTAGTAAGCGGAGGGTCTGTGGTTCAAATCCCATCTGTGGCATTGAATTTTTCAGTTCCAATTCTACCTCTCAAGAATTGTTGAATTGTTTACTCTTGAGAGCTCCATACATTAGGAGGAACAGGGGCAGATTTGTTTTCACAGGGGGGGGGGGGAGATCTGATTGGAGCTATAATTACAAAATTTGGAAATGTATATATATCAGATAATTGTCTCACAGAGTTATACAACTACATTTAATGAAGAAGCCGACAAGGCTTTTCACACGTTTTTTCCATTACTTCTTGAGTTTTAATTTCCTAATTTTTATGTATATACATTAACTCTAGTACATTCAATCTGTCTGCTCACATGGCGCTCCTCAAATAGTTACTCACATACTATAATGTTGAGAACAAACGTTCTGGTGTTGCTGTAGTTACTGGTAAAGTGCAGAAAACCTTCAGTGTCTTGTGTATTAGGAGGAAAATAATTTCATTACACCCATTCAAAAATGATTTAAGCCCCTCCATTGTTACTACCAAAGCAATCGAGGAGTTTCCTGAAACTGCAGAGCAGTTTGTGTTATCGTAATGCTGTAGATGTTCATACGATTTGGAATGAGATTATGGTAAGCATATTTTATCACTAACTGCTCTAAATTTCTCTACTCTGAATTACAATGCCAGGACATTATTGTAATACATTTAGATATTTCTTTAGATGTACATTTATTATTTTAATGAAAATAATTAATGTACAAAATGCTGAGGTTCTTTGACTATATTTGTAAATTAATGTGAATACTTTTTTCTTTAGTTACATCCTTAATAGTTTCCAAATTTTTTGGGGGGGGGGAGGCGAGGATGCAACCCCTATCCCCCTCCTTGGATCTGCCCCTGAGGAGGAACATTTCTCCAGGCCAAGGTTGGCCAAACTCAGTTTATCTTGAAAATGGCAGAAAGAAGCTGCTGAATCATGTTGGTTCTGTAGTGAGTACAACTCAATTTTAGTTAAGTGAAGCTATTGGTTTCTACATACTTTGTGATATTGGTGGATTATATTGCTTCTGTTAATAGCTTCAGGTGTGTATAATAACATGTATTTCAACTTTCTCATTCTGGTTATCATTACCGGTGATTGTGAATCAACCTTTAATTGGACAACCAACTAACTGAAACGCAGTAAGAGAGAAAGTCCAGTAGTTGGATAGCTATCCTATTTTAGGATTCTCATAAAGACACAAGCTGTTTATAAATGTATAAAAAAGACAATTTTAAACATTAATAAAAAAGTTTTAAAAATGTATAATGTAATCTAATATCTTTAAATGAGCAATTCTTGTATATATATATATGTTCCATGAGCGTCGGCAGACATTTTTCCAGGGGGGGGGGGCACATGTTTGAAATTTGCAATCAGATAATATTAATTCACTATTTTATTGTCAAAATTTATAATATTTGTTCCATATAACCATATTAATTTGTGTTAAATAAAATTTGATATTTTAAAATAGTAGTTTAATAGTCAGTAATTGGTTGCACATTAAGTTGACCAACTTCCAGGGAGCGGCCGTGGCCCCCCCTTGCCCCCCCTTTGCGACGCCCATGATGTGTTCTGCGCATCTTGGGAAAGGTTCTAACCATTTGGATTAAATTTTGTATTCAGATAAGGTTTTGCTTTTCAAGTTTATCTATATAGGTGTCATTCCTGAAAAAAAATGTGATTTTACATAATACTTTTTATTCCTGTTTCTAAAGAGCAATTCACAGTATCTCAGAAATGGCTTTAAAGATTTGGTTAAAATTATCTATACATATAAGTTTTAAGTTTACTTATATATAGGTGTTTTTCCTGAAAAAAAAAAAAAAAACTGCAAAAAATGCGGTTTTACAACATAACATTTTCTATTCCCTCTCATACAGAGCAATTCTTGCATATCTTATATATTTAAACGAGCAATTCTTGTATATATATATATATACATATATTTATTCTGCGCAACTTGGAAACGGCTCTAACGATTTTGATCAAATTTTGTATTCAGATACAGTTTTGCCTTTTAAGTTCATCTATATAGGTGTAATTCCCGAAAAAACGTGATTTTACATAAAAAATAACATTTTTTTATTCCTGCTTCTACAGTGTTTCAGAAACGACACTAAAGATTTGGTTAAATTTTTGTATACATGCATATTACATTCAGTGTTTTCTCTACTCACTTTTGGGTAACACATTCACATCTCTTTCTCTACTCAGTCTTCTAAAAACAATTTTCCATAAAAAAACATGATTTTGCACCAAAAACATTATCCCCACTTTTAAAATAAGTCATACAATGTTCTGTATGTTTGAAACAGAAGTGCCATTATATTCACACTGTTTTCTCCTCTCACTTTTAGGTAACATATTCACATCTCTTTCTCTACTCACTCTTCTGTAAACAATTTTCCATAAAAAGTGTGATTTTTCACCGAAAAACACTTTTATCCCCACTTTTAAAATAAGTCAAACCGTGTTGTATGTTTAAAACAGAAGCGCTATTACATTCATGCTGTTTTCTCCTCTCACTATTAGTTGATACATTCTCATCTCTTTCTCTACTCACTCTTCTACAAATAAGTCATGCAATTTTCTGTATGTTTGAAATAGAGATGTTGCATATTACTTTCACAGCGGTTTCTCTACTCACTTTTAGGTGGCACATTCACATCTCTTTCTCTACTCAGTCTTCTATAAACAATTTTCCATAAAAAACCTGATTTTGCACCAAAAACACTTTCATCCCCACTTTTAAAATAAGTCAAACCACGTTCTGTATGTTTGAAATAGAGATGCTGCATATTACATTCACAGTGGTTTCTGTACTTACTTTTAGGTATCACATTTACGTCTCCTTCTCTACTCACCCTTCTATAAATAAGTTTCCATAAAAAACGTGATTTTGCACCAAAAACACAAAACTGTTATTAAGAAAGATGGTGGTTATGAGAAATGTAAATTTGTAATTTTGTGTAATTTGTAATTTCATTTTTTATGTTCCATATTTCATCTTTCACTTTAGTTTCTCATGCTTCATTTTTAAGACTTCCTTTTTTTATTTCATATTTCATTGTTATATATACTTTTTCACTTTCGACAATTCATTTTTAACTTCTCATGTTGCATTTTCACATCCCTTTTTGTCATAATTCACTTTTCATATTTAAGTTTTAATTTTTTCATATTTCAGTTTTCGTTTTTAACATTTCACTTTTTAATATTTAATTTTTCACATTTTATTTCATATTCTGCCTCTGGCGCGGAGGACCCGTTCGACCCGCGATACCGGCATGGGATTTTTCCCCTGCTGGAAAGTCTGGTACGGGGTGCACTCAACCTCGTTAGGTCTCTGAGGGGCCAATTGAGGAGCTACGTGATAGAAAGGTAGCATCCCTAAAAGGCCAAATAGTTGCCTTACGGTCGGGGGATTCGGCATGCTGACCCCCTCACCATCCTGCACTCCTCCGTGGCCTTGACTGCGGCTGGAGGACGCAGCGGCCGGGCGATGCATAGAGGAGACGCCTAAGGGATAGGGATTTCATATTCCAATGCTCACCTTTTATATTTAATTTTTCACTTCTCTTATTTTATGTCATTTTAGATATTTAATTTTTACTTTCTCTACTGGTAAGTAGAGGAAGTTTTGTATTCCACCCAAAAATTTGATGTCGAGATTTCACCGGAAATATATGTTTTGAGGCCCCCTGAATCCAAAAAAAAGCATTTTTAGAAAAAGGTCCGTGTGTTTGTCTGTGTGTCAGTCTGTGGACAGCATAGCTCAAAAACGAAAAGTCGGTTAAAAACCAAAGTTGGTATTTAAGTTTAATGTCATTCAAGGATGCGACACGAAGATTTTGAAGAAAATAACTCCACCCGAAACTACCCTTTTCATGGAACATTTTCCGAAAATTTTGATTTTCTTGAAAATGGCTCAAACGATTTTGATTAAAATGCCATATATTTTAGATATTTTGATGAAAAATGAAATGTATATCTTGAATTTTCTGGCTACAGCCCCTGTAGTATTTACTCTGGACGAGTTTTGCATAACTGGTAAACCGTCAGAGATAGACCAAATCACACTATACAAAAATGTAGATCTTGCTAAAATATACGATTTATGTCTCAATAAATTTTCTTGTAGAGTGAACCATTTCGGAGATATTCCTTGTTATGTGTGTGAGTTTCTGAAAACTTATAACCCGTGAAATGGAACATGTTATTCATTTTTTTATGTTAAGTGTGCAAAGAGAACGGAATCTCAAAGCTTTAAAAGATTTGACTATCGCACAAAGCCTACTGTATTCTAATATTCCCCTTTCACCTACAAGAAAATAAGCAGTAAGATAATTTGTACAAATGTTTATTTCAACTAATACGAGGGTGAGTGAGTGAATGTGTAGGGTTCAACGGCCCGTCGATAACGAGCTCATTTGGGCCAACACAAATAAGATATAGGAATAAAAGTTCGTAAGAATGGTTAGTACGAGAGTAGAGAAAGTCATGTGAGTGCAACACATTCGATTTTTTTCATTTTAGCCTTCATTTTCCATTTCTCATATTTGTTTACCACACATGTTTCATTTTTTATTGCTTATTTTTCATATTTCATACTTGATATTTCATGCTTCATTGAGTATTAACTTATGTGCCACCAATTTGAGCAAAATGTTTTACATTACACTAGCAAACAATGAAAATGTAACTGAGGTGAAATAAAAGTTTATTAGCAATATCGACCACGCTGATAACGAAAACGACAATCAAAAACTCAAATTAGCTCTCATTTCCAAGTTAAAGAGGTGTATTTAATTATATTTAATTGTAATTATATTTTATTAGCATTCATTGTCAATCCCTTCGCATACAGGTTTTGAAGTCTCGCTTATGGTAGACAGAGTGATAAAGTTTCAGGTAACAATAGTTGTGTGTATTTTGTTGCTATTTTTAGCCCGGCTGTTATAATCTATTACAATCTATGTTCTGGTCGTGTGCTACAAGAAAGAAAGATTCGCCTTTGCGTCAATCATTTGAACCAGCATCTCACAATGTGCACAAAGTACTTGTCAAACGTAAGAATTTGAGGGACACGGGGACTGAAATGTCGACAAAAAATGACATTTACGAATTTCAGATTTTCACCTACAAATGTAGGTACATCCATGAAAAAAGTCAGGTTCCGCCATTTTTAAAGCGCCAGTGCACGTTTAAACAGGTGCGCAGTGATTTAAATTCCCTGCCTGCAGAACCACGCCCACATTTTCGCAAAGTGGAGAAATTCTCGTAATGTCGCGAAATAATATGCATTTGTTTGGTTTCTTCCGCGCAGTATGAAGCAGAGAGATCTGGTCTGCATTGTGCTGCTATCTAGTGCCATTATACAGAGTTATTTACTACTTTTCAATACAATTTCCAAATAAGCTAATGTTTTGCCATTTTCTATCATGTATATCGCTATGAGTGCATAATTATGCATGTTATTAGTTTATTTTGTAAATTTCAGCATGTGTGTTTATTATTTGCATGCTCATAGGAGCATATTTACCAGTGGCGGCTGGCAATGGAGGACTCTAGGACGGCGCCCTCCCAATAAATAAAAGTAAGAAAGAAAAGGTACCATTACATCAAAAGCATTACTTCAAATATCCTTGACATCACAATTCTTGCCAAAATACATTCGTACACTTCCTGTTTCTATTTACCCATTTCGTGTCGTGCAAAATGTTTGTACACCACTAATACGCGGAAGAGCGCCGATGTTTTCATTAAGGATACAGTTTTGGACTGTAGCTCATCCCACCGAATATGTTCGCATATTGTAGATCAGGGGAAGACAGGTAATGCTGCTGTGACTTCAGCTGACTCAGCTCACATGCTCCCAGCGAAAGCCAGTTGAACGTGTGACGTCACAGCGGGCAAGAGGAAATGGGATACGGGACATCGTAATTTTAATGCTGACTGTTTCAATTACGGAATAGTCACAGATTATAAATAATTACATTTCGGCTTTATACCATATATATAAATTCTAGCTTATGTGAACAGTCATGTTATAACACAAATAGAACAGGAATTATAACTATTTTACCTGAGCTAGAGGAGAGCTATACAGAACAATCAGGTGGACATTTTCCGACATTCGCCGTTTCGTTTTCCTTTAACTAGTTTGTCAACGTTAGGGCGTATGTACGGCACATTTGTCACCGAAGACTGCTGGTTAGATTGTGATCTGACAATATGCTTCGGGATTTTGACTTAGAAAGGTTCATAACAGAAAAGAATTGTTCGCACACATACGTGGAACCGAACATACATAATATCCGTGCAACAAGGGCATATAACCTCAGAAATCTGGTTTGAGGAACATTCTTATAAAAATCAGCCAAGTCTTCCTTGTGTGTATATTTGTCCTTCAGCAAATCGTCGCGCTGTACATCTATCAATTCAATTTTCTACCTGCTAGAAACATTGTTAACATCCAATGAATACTGGGTCGCAAACACCTGAAACGTAGTTGACAATGTTTCTACATCTTGAAGCCTGGTCTCAAACTGGTGTGGAACACGGGGAACTGAACACAAACACAAAACCACAACACACAACACTACACAACGTCAACAAAAACACAAAATAAAAACAGAATTCGCGCTAACGCCGTTAAGATACCTCACACAGCAAATAAAAACCCTCAGACTAGGCTGAAGAGGGTTCTCCCTAAACAGCCCGGACATGTTGTAAACATGCGTTTCCTGCAAGTAGCGCCTCTGATCTAGGCAGCATAGCAATACACCGCTCTCCTCTGACGTCACACGCACGTACAAGCTGGTTCTTCGTTTAAATACGTCACACGACTCGAAGTTGACTTCCCCTGTTGTAGATACTACCTGTGGTGAGGGGAGTGCGGGGATGGCTTGACTATAGACGGAGGGGTATGGAGGGTCGGCGCCCGAGTGGAGGGAGAAAGCGCCTGCGATAATTTTTCTTGGAACTGTAACAGTGCTGCCATTCGTATACATACATACTCCTTCCTCTTAAATTGAATTTTGTAATTTAAATAAAATTTAGTTCTGAACTAAGTTAACTCTATCTGTAGCATTTAAAGTACAATGTTGCACATTTGCGATAAATCGATACCTAGAAAGTATATTAATACTACATTCATGTTCGTAATTTTGCTAGCATGACACACTGAATACGTATTACATCATAATACAATTCGCTCTGAAATCTGGAAGTAGTTGTAACGGTTAAACCAGGGTTAAACAAACCCAGTTTTAGCAGCTCTTTCGAGTGGTGTCACGATCTGAATCTTCACGGGGACTGTGAAACAAATTAGTGAACCATCAACAGTGTAACTAGTGTACTTAGTGCGGTTGTAACCAGTTTTGCGTCTCGATTGGAACTTAAGAAGCTCGGACCCCCAAGACCAATGCTGAATGTTGAACAAATTCAAAATCTGATTGATGATCAGGTGGAAGATCATGCATAGCAATTTTTCAATTTATATGATTCATTTTACTTTCACATATCTTCGGGTGAATTTCAGAAATAGCTGTCATATCCATGTGTTAATTTTTGAAAATATCATCTTACGCCGCCCTCCGAAATTTACGAGCCACGAGCAGCCACTGATATTAACACAGTCTTAGAGTGATGTGAGGTAGTTGCGCCCTGTTATGCTCCAGGATAGTTCTGAGAATACAGGTAGCCTGTAAAAGTATTTGAAATGCATGTCTTTAGAAAACCCAATTTTTCTGAAGTTCACATTTTCAACACAAAATGAGGCTGGAGCTGTAGTTTTAATCCAATTGTAGTAAACATTTACATGCATATTGTGTAAAAATGGTTGAGCAAACCTAGTCATTATTTACAGTTTATGACAAATAGTTTGTGTAAAAACATTTTCAGAAATTTGGCTAATTTTTTCTATAAAAATATGTGCAAATAGAAATAAATTGTTGTTTTAGAAAATAGTGCTCTGATTACAACATTAATGACTGAGTTTGTACTGATAATATAACAAATAAGAAGCACATAACATCAGTAACTTACCTGCTTAAAAATAATGGCAATAGGTTCGTTTTAAAAATGAGTAATATTTTAATAACTCTGTAAGTAACAATCTTACAAATGTGACACTTACTACACAGTTTACTAGTGACCTACTTATAGCCATACCAAATTTTAACACTGTAGCTTAAATATTAGAGAACTGTGAAATTTCAGTCCCCATGTCCCATAATGCTTCCTGCTCCTCATATAAAATTGGGCCTAATGAAGCACTTTATTAAGGGAAGCATTTCTCTATTTGCAAGAGAAAATTCCACTTCGTAATGAGGCGAAAATAAAAGAGGGGATTTTCATGGGTCCCCAGATACGCAACCTGTACAAAGATGAGCATTTCAGCACTATCCTGAAAGGTGATGAAAAGTTAGCTTGGGATATCTTTGTTAAAACCTCAACAAACTTTCTAGGAAATGCGAGGACAGAAAACTAAGGGATCTAGACCACGGGAAACGCTTCCACCAGCACATTTTGCACATGGAAATGAGGTACTATGGTGGCCGCCACGGCCTGCGGTGTTGTTAGTTAAGTACGGTGTGAAATCATGCTGCAAAGCCGGTGATATAATTTTATCATTTGTGCCCACAAAATTTAAGCGTAGCAGGCAAGAGAATAATCTCATTATGAAGGGCATTTTATTTTTAAGCTTCCAGTCTAAACACCAATTTTCTGCGTTAACTTGTTGCAGAGATACGAGTGTGCATTGAACTCGTCTTTTAAGAGGCGACTCTGCTAAGATACTTTCATATTCTCTGTCCAAATCCCTTCGTGAGTCTTGTTTACTGTGTGAGTATGTGACTCTAAACATAGCAGGACCGTAGGGGCTAACGATAAGTGAGGGAAAGGGTCTCAAGTTGTTATAGTTTCAGTTCGTATTTCTGCTTTCGTGTTAACAGTGGTAATTTCAGTTCCCGTAATTTAGTGGTATTTGTTGACTTAGTCATAATGTCACTTAGTGACCCAGGCACGAGTAGCAAAATTGAACAAATAATACATAAACGGGAAGTGTTGCGTCACCAAAGCAAGAATGTAATGATTAATTCTAATCGACACGTGGAAAAAACTGCACGAACAGGACTACGAGAAATAAGAAGCCCACGACAAAATATCGCTGGCAATTATTAACTTAGAGGAAGACAGGGATGATTCAGACGCGGTTAGAACTGAGGATAAAATGACACGGTGATAAGACAGATGCACTGCCTTGCCAAAGGAATTTTCTGCTTAGCCTGCGCACATTTTTGTTACCGTTTTAAGGTAACTGATTACTTGTTAAAGTAGCATGCACACCAAGTGTATGTTTGCTTGACTACTACAGTAAAACCCTATAAAGTTGATCAAATTGTGTAAGCTTTCACGGCCGGTGTCGTAAGATACAGAATGAATATCCGGGCTTGTAGGCCGTGGCCTAGTGGAAACGTTTCTTCCAGGCGTTTCGTTCGAAGCTGCGTCGAACATCATCAGTGGTGTGGCTGCAGTACTCTGGTACTCTCGGCGAACTGATGCGGACCCGTTTGGTTTCACCCGTTTTTACACGCTTAGCATGTGTGGATGTATGACGGTTGGTCTGATCTTTATTTATTGGCTTGGCTGCTGCGTGGGGGTTGCTTCCATTGATATTGTAGCTGAAGCTGTTGATGGCGTATGATTTTGAATTTGTCTCCGGTCAGGTTTTTTGCGTGCTTTGAATAATGCTGAATGCCAAGCTTTATTTAAGCGCTTTGTTTTTTCCTTCCTATTGAAATTATCATCATGTTTGAAAATCTCTACGACTTTATGACTTAACCGGGCGTAATAATGAACTGTAAAAGACAGGATAGCTGTGTCTGAATGCTGTGTAGTGCATTACTAGCGCCGGGGGAATACATTTTTCTAAGAGTGTACCATATAGTCCACTCTTCGAGACGCTCCAAATGTGGACCACAGACTATCGCTTGAGACATCCCACTTGGTAGTATGGTATGTAACAAAGAAGGAACTAAAATATAATTTATAAACAGTGATTTTATATACAGAGCGTTTAAAAGTGACAGAGCATATTTCAATCTTGTATTACGGAAAAGCTGTCAAAGGTAGAATCATATTGTGCATATCACTGAATAGAGGAAGGTTCAAAATTTTATACAGGCTGTATACACTCAACATGAGTACCACTTGTTGCACGAGAAACATCGAGACGGTACTCCATTTCATTCCATACACGTACTAACTGTTTCCTGTTTATTGAATTGACAGCTGTAATAATTCGATTTCTCAGTCTTGCAGAGTATTTGACATAACTGGGACAAACGCTTTCTAGTAGGTAGATTAGGACAGAGCTGGGCCACTTTTTTATGGGCAAGATGGCCGCCATGCGTAATCTAAGCATTACTAGGTAAGGTGGTAGGGGAAGCAGGACGTTGTAGGCGTTTGAGGCTGACTCTAGGGATAATGTTTAAGGCCTATAGCAGTGCATGTATGTTTATGAGCGTCACTGGCAGTTGAGTATGTCGTTCACTGTATCGATGCAAACCTCCTAACGCAAGAGATTTCTATCTTGATTGAATATGTTACCCCAACATGACACCTCGCCCCACATAGTGGCCCTAACCTAGCCTAAGCCCCATACTTCTACTCGTCTAACCTATCCTAACCTAACCTAGCTCCCACTCTTTTTTACTTTGAACTTTCATAATTTAACATAACCTAAGCCCCACACTTCTACTCGTCTAACCTAACCTATCCTAACCTAATCTAACCTAGCCTAAGCCCCATACTTCTACTCGTCTAACCTATCCTAACCTAATCTAACCTAGCCTAAGCCCCATACTTCTACTCGTCTAACCTAACCTAACACCTCATCTAATGATTTATTCTTCATCCCTTTTGCTCATCTAATCCCTACTCTTTTTACTATATGGTCTATCATAATTTCACATAACCTAAGCATCATATTCTAACCTAACCTAACGTTACTTAACCTAAGGGAGCGCAAACCTTCCTATTTATTAACCTGACTTAACCTAGCCTATCTCATCCCATTTTACACGAGCATTATATTCTTCTATAACCTATTTTGACCTTTGCAACATGCCGTTTCAAGCTTAGATATTTCACTTTCTTTTGGAGACGTTCCTCCAACAACTTTAGCTACCTTGAAGGTATTACACCCCCGACATGCGAACCCTAACGATTTCTTAACATTTCATGGTATGTTAGTGCTATTTTAGGAGTTGGTAAGTATTTTAGCCATTTTTGCGGTATTCTAGAGATTTTCAGGAATTTTTTGCAGCTTCGTTGGTATTTTCTATGTTTTCACGTCGTTAGTATGGTCTAATGTTTTTAAGGAGTATATGGAGCCCTTTTTAGCGATTTGTTATGCTTTCATGACCAAATTCCATCCTTTTGTAAATGTATGATGTTCTCGTCTAGAGAATTGCTTACAGTCTTTCTAAGACTAACCTAAATTAACCACAAACCTCTTTGCAGACATTTCTTCAACGTTATTTAACATTATACAGGCTTCTTTTTCTCCTCCCTCCGGCTCTTTTCGTAAACTAACATTAGAAGACGTTGTAACCTTGTTATTCAAATAGCTGTTGTATCCGTCTTTGTACACTGTTCCAGTATGCTATACATGCCAACTTCATTTAACGATTCTCTTGCATAATTCTGTAGGTTCTAATGGTAACACGTCAAACGTTGCACACATTCCTTCTAAGACTATCCTAACCTAACCCATCCCACCACCACCACCACCACCACCACCACCACCACCACCACCACCGCCACCGCCACCACCACCATCATCATGACCAGCGCCACCATAACGAGCACCACCACCACCACCACTACCACCGCAACCTCCACCACCACCACCACCCTAACCTAACCCAACAAAAAAATCCATCATCACCAGCGGCGCTATAACTTGCAAGACCACAAACATCTCCAGCACCAACACCTCCACCATCACCAGCGCCACAATAACCTACATCATCATCATCACCAGCGTAACCATATCCTACACCACCGTCATATTCTGCAGCTATTGTATATAGTATGTTTGACATTTTCTCCATATCTAACCCGAGGTAGTCCCACGTTCTTTTGGAGTATTATTTACAGCTTTAGTCTGCTTTGATTTCTCCCTCCTTTATAGGGCTTTTAAACTTCCACTAGATCTCCTAACCATTGATGTTGAAGTTCTTGTTACAGCTACCTTTGTCCTCGGTCACAGAATTGTATACAACTGTATGACTCTTTTGCTTGGTTCTCTATGTTCTGGCGGTAACATCTCGAACACTACATGCAGTTTTCTAAGTGTAACCCCACCTATTATGATCTAACCTGCTTATTAAGTGTTCTTTGCAGCTTTATTCAACTTTGTTTTCCTAACCCTTTATAGATTTTTAAACTTATCACTAAAAGATGATCTATCCGCAGATGTTGAGGTACTTATAGCTCAATACTTTTAAGAGATATTCAGCAATACCTTTGATAGTACTTTAACACAATCTTCTGTTTATATAATGTTAATGAGGGTATACTTACTTTAAGGTAGTAGGGTATACGCCTCTCCTCTTTTATCTGGGCTGGAGACCAGCACTAGAGTTAAAGTCTAGTGGCAGAGTTAACGCCCCCTTTTATAATTTCTATTTTTATTATTCATTCTTCGACAAGCATCATGGGAAGCACGGAGAAGCCAGGTGAGAATTTTTTTTATTTTTTCTTCCTTCTTCGTCAGACATCATTGGAGGCGTGGAGGAGTCAGTTGATAAAATTTTCATTTTCTACAGGAGACGTAACGGAGAAAATAATTATCTTGAGATCTAAGTTACATTCTCTTACGCATGGGTTGCGACGCTGTAATGCCCGTACGCATACGTTGATATTCCATCCTCTGCAATTACTCTCTTGTCATCATGAGGCGACAGAGCTACTTTATTAGATTCAACTGTAGAAACATTATGATGTTGGGATAGGATTAAGTTCATAGGGGTTCTTACGATTTTCAAGGTTTTAAGGCACTCCATGTAACTATCGAAGCTGATGTATTGCTTAATGGCGCCATGTTTTATGCCTTTGATCTTTTTTATCACAGAGCCATCAATATCGAGAGCATACATTTTAGGTCTGAGACCAACGAAACGGCGAATGATTTTACCACTTGCTTCATCTTTAAACTTTCCCAACACTTTCTTGTTTTGTGTAGAATAGCATATATGGTTAGCAGGGTAGTCCGCTGTGTCCAGATGTTCAAGCATGTGTAATTTATCCTGGTATATATCACCTGTAGTCACTCGATGGATGAAGGAATCTGTATCCGTATACAACAGTTTAAGATTCTCAGCTCCATAATATGGAAGTAACACATCGTATTGATACGAATACATTAGTGTCTTGGAAATGTCTAGTACACTCATTCCAATGTATATAGGCTTGTTGAACACTATTTTACGAGAAGTCATATGAACAGCTGCAAGATTAGGACCGTATATGGTTCGATCGATAAATGTAGGCTTGGCTATTAGTTTTTCTAATGTTTTGCAGTTTGACACAAGACGTATATCCATACGATTACGAATATTTTCCATTGTTTTTCCAAACATCGCATTATTGAAAAGTTTGTACAAATCCTTCTCGAAATCGTTTCTTGCTTGCTGTCGTAGGCGATTATTAAATTCGACGTAAGGCTTTAACCAACAAGATTGACGGAATTTTAGTGCTCGATGAATCTTTGACAGTCGTAGACCATGACTAAGAGCCTGTTTCAAGGCCATGTAATGTACCACATACTTCTTTCGAGATCCAAGATGGGCAATTAGTTTCTTTGAAGAGGATTCCCCCGTTTTCATACTCTCAGGCAGAAAGGGTAAATCATTATGAAGTTCATGCAGCTCTGCAGGATATTCCACGTCAACCTCCAAGATATATCCAAAGGAATCATCCCCATTCAACGAATCGAGATGTATATCCTCAGGAGAAACCCACGTAAATCCACCATAAGGAAGGGCGTGACACATAGCCCAACCGTACTGGTTATTGGCGTCTTCGTACGTAATAAAATGAGAGGGTTTACGAGGATCATACTGCTCCATATAGATGTTGTTAGCCTCCGCATGCCGGTGAGAAACCTGACATAACCCTCCTCTTATACCAGATTCAACCATGAGTAGCTGATCGTAATCAAGAAGCAATTCCAACTCGATTCCAGTATACAGCAGCATAGCATCCCATGTAAGTCCCGGAGAGGTAAAATAATGTGCAGGATCCACTTTATGACTTTTCAGGGTTTGCTCTCTAAATTTCTCGAAGACATCTGCTAAGAGAAGAACATCTGAAACTAAGTACAGATCACTGTACTCGCCAAGGTTTAGGACCTTAAAGTGCTTCCACACGTTTAGAGCGTGATCATAGTCCTCACTACTGATTACTTCGCTGTTTAATCTGTTGTAGAAGGAGTCCCTAGGAGGCAAACATGTATCGCTCAGGGCATCCCACGATGTTACGTAATCATAGGGAAATACCCCCTTACGTGTCATCAAACCAATATTCTCTGCTCCGAAGTACTTTGCTGTTTCAGGGTACGTTTCAAGGTTCTTTGCAAGCTTCTCCAAGCTCGTACTGAGAAAGCGGAAAGTATCGACAAATCTGAGTTTAATATCCCCAACATACTTGGAGAATGATATATAGGTTTCCTCTGAATTTGGTATAACCTCTATTCTTTCGCTAGTACACCCTAGCTGCTTAACAATGAAATGAGAGTCATACCCACTCAGGTTATGCATGAAGACAGGTATATAATTAGGTGTTTTACAAGCCAGGTTACATTTATTGTGTAAAGATCCTCTGTACGCCCCGGACACATGATCGTGATCGCGAACCTTCCAATTATCTTCTGTAAATTCATGTTCACACAGGTAGCATATTGTAGAAGCATCGAATGATTCTTGTTCTTCAGCTGTAAGATTAAGAGGTTTAGCAGATTTGTATAAGTCGCTTATTTTATTTGCCAGATCCATCAGGCATCCCATAAACCTCTGTGCAGCGTCAGGCCCTCGGTAAACATATGGTTCAGTAGGAAGAGTTGTTTCTAGTTGTTCAACACTGGACGAAGGCTTCACATAAACACAAAAGCTCATGGGAGAATGACTTTGATAGGGAGTTGTGTAGGAGGTTTCAGGGTTAGAGGAGCAGGTATGGAGAGGGGTAAGAATGCATTCAAAATCGGCGTAGATAACATAAGGAAGTTTCAACATCCTCTCAACATTCTTGAATTTAACGATAGAGTTATCCTTTGTAGGCATAACGCATCTAGCAATGCCATGTTTTCTACATATTTCTCGGTGCTCTTCTAATTTTTTCATTCCACTTTGCCCGTATCGGTCATCAAAATGGCTGAAACATCTTTTACATACATAAATTCGACCATCATGTTTGGTTTTCTGCTGACGAATAAGTCTTTCAAAATCCTTTATATAAGCATAGTGATATCTGTCAGTAGCATTACTCAACAGAAGGAGATCGCGATGATCATCTCATTCTTCATCAATCACCTTTATTGGAAACACTTCATGTTTATCATCCACTCCAAACACATTTATGGATATATTATTGAGTTTTTCAAATTTAGCGATTTCACCCAAGCTCGTAGAAAATGAGACGCATGAGAAATCGTATTTTTCTTGGAGATCCTTATACTTGCTAACACGCTGAGGTTTATTTCGAATGAACTTAGCCAGAACAGCGTACATAAAGCATTTCTCATCGTTGTAGTTCTGAGGGTTTATACAGACTTTCTTCGCATCCAAAGATGACGGTAGAGGAATATAGCTGCTCCCTCGAAGAAGATTATACTTGTTAATACGTAGTCGAACGCCATCAACACTCAGAAGAGCCCAATTACTGCCTTTCAACTTACTTTCCTCCATTTCAACACGAAGTTTCTCGAATTTTTTTTCCAAGATGGCATCCAAGTCACTGTCTAAAAACACGGCATTATTACGCGTTTTGAAGGCTTTGTTAGTGATGTCCCCAACAGCATTCACAAACTTACATTCAGCCATAATGTTAATTTTCAAACTTTTATGAGCCCGCAGTTCCTTCTGAACAGCATGAATTATGCGCTGCTTAGCCTGCTGCAGGTATGAATTTAGATCCTGACTTGCAGGTCATTGGATGAAAAACGATTTCAGCCGATCCTGAAAAGCCGTTTCATATTCTACAATATCATCTTCATCAGGAGACATTAACAATAATTTATGCTTAGTAGGTTCGAATTTGACTTTCTTACCATCTAGAGCCCTATCACAGCGCCCTTCATGTACATCCCTTCGATTTTCAGTACCGTAAACATCACCACAATGCCTACACTCGAAAAACTCACCACATATCAGCTCATGCCTCTTCTTATGGTAGTCGCGTAGAAAACTCTTTTCACATTTGCTGCACCTATAATCTGGTATGGCAGTCAGAACCGATTCCATTACTCCACCATTCCACATCTTTATAATATGTAGTGCAACACTTGTAAATTATATAAGTCAATAAATGCTTACAGCACTTTCCACTAACTCGCCTTGATAACTTGTCAAAGCTATTGAACGGTAATTTCACTAAGAGAGCTGATGTGCTCGACTCTAAGGATAATTACTGAATACCTATCTAAGAACGAGCAATCTGTATTTATTCTGAAAGCATGCACCTCTCAGGAAACTATATAACTCAAAATCGCGCTTGTGGCGCCTTATACCGGCTTCAATCAGTATTAAAACGTATATTCTGCTTATATCAGAGTAAATTATATATTAGTCATCAACTATCCGCATTTTTATTATTTTTCCCCGTTTTTACGTACTTTGAAACGAATCAGGCGTAGAATTAAGACGCGAAACGGTGGGTACGTATCTTTAAGTAACAAACACACTACTTTTAACAACATCAAATGACAGCGATAGAAGCACTTGAACATTATTTAAGCGCTTAAAAAACCAATTTTTCGCTATATTTCATCAATTTCAGCATTAGGCGTTAATTCAGTCCTATGACGTCACACTCATGCATCGACGTAATGTCTGCTCCCTCCAAACATGTTCCTACAAGTCTAATGACGTCACGCAAGCACCATACAGAAGACATAATACAATGACAAAGACATTAACTTTAACTATATATTCCCGCAACAAAATAAACGTATTTGAAAGCGTCTTAACATGTTAACTTCAATGCATGTATAAATAAAACCTCTAATATAACAATAAAAAGAAAGAAAAAAGGAATAAATAAGGAATAAAATAACGGAAAAGAAACTATCAGCAGAATACACCCTTAGAAACGGGGTTATTCCTTATCTTTCATCATTCAGTCAACTAAAATAGGTAAATGACGTCACACAGTAGTAGCGACCTTGTGTCTACACTCCTTCAAAACAAGTTTAGACAGGAAAGTCTCCCCACCCTTGGATCCACGTAGCAACATTATGATAAGGCCAGCAGTAACCGCCAAGCCATCAGAACGAGTATATGGGACGTAAACATCCGACAGCGCTTTTCACCGTTTAAGCTTATTTGCATCATATTTTTCCAGGTACTCATCAATCATTGTACTACACACATCATATAGATCACAATATTTAGCGTTGTATGCTATAATTTGTAATGTTCGCGATTTTATACTCCTTTAATGATTTAAATTCAATATTTCTAGCATTCATCCTCTTCTTCTTCTTCTTCTTCTTGTTCTTCGCCCATATTTCCACCTTAGTTCTTCTGTTCTTGTTCACCCTCGTGATAGCAGGGAATATATACGTAAATGAACGTTATTAGCTTAAATATTAAAGAAAATAACAGCATTCTCCATCAATTATATCTAAACAGCTTTTTCCGAGTTTTCCGTGATTAACGGTTCTACAATCAAGGTAGGCAATGTTTCCCTCAATAAGAGCATTCAGTAATTGATTTTGTAAATATCACTAATTTAAGGTTTATTTCGAGGCTGTAAGACACCTAGTTTGCAAGCTATTTAAATGGACCCTTAGAGATTCGAACTAGACCCGCAGTATAAAAATTACCATTTTATCCATAAATCAGGACCAGAGCATTTAACTGAAGCGTTTAAGTTTTTATTTCATAGCGCTATCTTTATTGATTCGCGAATAAATCAACTTTGAAGTAATTGCCCCGTCCCGGTAATCGAACTATGAGTCGTAGGGATAACATTTTCTAATATATCGCTTTATGCATTGTGCTGATCGCACTTATTTTGTTTTATGGAGGCACCTCCTTTGTTTCGCAACTCTTGCTTTCCCCGCTGGGTTGCGCTAGTGTCTTCCTATGGGTTGCCTCTCGGTCTGACAGTGAAAGGAGACGGCAGTCGGAGTGCTCCTTTCGCGCCGTGCGGGGTAAGTTGTTTGGCTTTAACTAGGGCTCAGGGTCCACGCGAAACATTTAGGCTTTCAGATAGGCTGAAGACTGCCCGACTCCTCGCTTGAGAGGGAATTGGCTGGGGGTTATGCAAATTGGTTTGTTTTACCTGTATTTCTGTTGTGTTTCGACTTCCATTTCTGTATAAATTATTGATCCATAAAGGTTGTAGTTCTCGGAATTTTTAGTGCTCTCTTCTTTTCAGTTCCTCCCCCCCCCCCTTTTCTCACGATTGTACCTAAGCCCCTATGGTTCAAAAATGGTAGCAGAGCGTGGTTGTCTTATGGTCGAGTGGGGCAGTTAAATTGAGCATTGGGTTATTGTTTTGATTAACCATGTCGAGTGACTTTCAGCTGTTGCGTAAGAACGAAATACTATTTGAGTTGGGGATTCGTGGACGTGATGATTTGTCGTCGGCAGACGTTCCGGCCCTATTAGACGCACTTCGTGGCGTGAAGGATAACGATTATGTTGTGTTGCCGGACAAACATTTATTGGTAACTGAATCACCGTCATTATGTGAGGCCGCACGGCTGGAATTTGAAGAGTTGTTCTCCGAGTTGAGTAATATCTCGGGGTTTTCGAAAGCGCAGGTGAGGCGTTTGACAGCCAGGATCTTGCATTATGTGCAGCGGATTGAATATTTCCAAAAATATTGTCCTAAGGTTAAGTTCGGGGTTGACTTAGCCGAGCTGAAGGGGCAGTTCAGGAGATATTTAGAAGTGCTTGCTCAGAAAGGGGATCGGGCCGAGTCGACTACTGTCACACCAATTGTGACGTCTCAAATGTCGGCCTTTAAACCGCTAAAGTTACTTCATCCCTTACAACAGTTGGTTGAACCTTATCAAGTCTTTAAGGTTGTTGATGTTCTTACAGCTCTTGAATTTCTGAGGTTCCTGGTAAGAGCTAAGGATTGCGCTGAATTATGCGAAGTTCCCGGTTTGCAGCTGCTTGAAGTAGTGATGTCAAAAGGGGGTGACGCGGTGCGCAGTATAATTGGGCGTATTAAGGGATGTGTTGATCCAGTCTCTGAATTACATGACAGTGTATTGAAGTGTTTCGTTCCTCGTCGGGAGCTACATACATTAATTCAAGGTCATTATTTGAAACCCCAGGGATCAGGAGAGCCTTTCTTCGAGTACATTAGCAGGGTTAAGTTGTTTGCGCGTATACTACGGTTGCCAGATAGCGAACGGCAGATCTGTGACGTCATTATTACGGGGTTGACCCCGGAGGTACGTTCTCTTTTGGTATTTAGCTCTTGTCCTGCTACGTTTAAAGATTTAGAGGGGCTATTGCCGATCTTGGCAGAGTATGAGGCGTCAAATGCGGCACGAAACCGCGAATCATTGCAAGTGCCTCTGCATGGTGTTCGATTTGAGCCGCGGCAGACTAACCGAGGAGATTTGGCTCGAGATAGTTTTCGCTCGCCAGGGTCTTGTTTTAGATGTGGTTCTCCTGAGCATTTGGTTAGACAATGCACGGTGGCCAGGAAGCGTGGTGGCGTTTTACTACCCGTGGGGGTAGATGGTCAAAGGCGCCAAGATTGACAACGAGCTCCTTGCGGAATTTCTGCCTGTTGTCGGATATTCCGTCGGATAATAGCCAAGCCCTTTAATTTGAAGCCGACAGTACAGGTGACTGTTGGGAAACGACAGTTAATCGCTCTCTTGGACTCGGGGAGTTCCTGCTCTTTGGTACACGAGGAGTTTTATTATACCTATCTTGGTAAATTCTCGGCCAAACCGCGACAGTGTAGCGTTGGGTGCGTGTCTGTAAATGGTCATAAATTTCAGGTGAATGCCAAGGTTCTGTTGACCATACGTATTTCGCGTTTTACGTGGAAACACTATTTCTATCTTCTGGCGGACCTGCCATTTCAACTGATTTTAGGCTCGGACTTTATGACTAGAGTCGGCCTAAGGCTTGATTTTCGGGATGGGGAAATCACCTTTGCATTTGCCCCTTCCGAACGAGTTGCATTTCAGTGCGGTCAAGTCATCAACAAACCACCTTTGGAGGAGAGTGGCGGGCTACGTCACCATATATGTGACGTCAGCAATGCTTTCCCCCATTTGACAGAAGAGCAGGGCCGTTCGCTGGAACAACTCTGTGCGAACCATGGGTCATTGTTTGCTGACCGTTTAGGAGTAACAAATTTGGTGGAGTATGATATACAACTAACAGACGACACCCCTGTGAAGTTACCACCCTATCGTGTCACCCCACCTAAAATGGCTATTCTTCGTAAAAAGATCGACGAAATGTTACGAAAGGGAGTGATCAGGCCGTCCACGTCTGCTTATAGTAGTCCAGTATTTCTGGTCCCTAAGGGCGAGGACGATTTCAGGGTAGTGGTGGACTACCGGCACTTGAATAAAAAGATAAAGATCGAGGCCCAACCAATGCCACATCTAAATTCGGCAGCGCATTATTTTGCGGGTGCCAAAGTATTTACTAGTTTGGATTTGAATAGCGCCTACTACCAAGTGCCCTTATCGGAGTCCTCTAAGCCACTAACGGCTTTTGCTGTCCCATGGAGGCTTTATGAATTTCAACGAGTACCCTTCGGAATTGCTACTGGAGCTCAGGTGTTGTCGCGGTTATTAGACGAAATATTTTCGGACATCAAGTTTAAATATGTGTATCACTATCTAGATGACGTGGTTGTCTACTCGCCCGACTTTGAAACCCATTGCCAACATTTAGCGGAGGTCTTTGACCGGCTCGAGCGCGCAGGCCTTACCTTGCGCAAAGAGAAGTGTAACTTTGCTGCGGGACAGATTTCTTTCTTAGGTCATATTGTATCTCCGGCTGGGATAACGATTGATCCGGAGCGGACCAAAGTTCTACGTAACTTTCCTCCCCCTAAAACCGTAAAGGCATTGGCCAGGTACGTGGGCATGGTGAACTTTTTCAGCAAGTTTATTCCACATTTTGCAGCGCGGGCGGAACCACTGAACCGTCTTCGGCGGAAGGGAACGCCGTTTAAGTGGGGTGAGGAACAGCAGCAGGCCTTTGAAGACCTTAAACAGGCCATAATGAATCCCCCGGTGTTGGCTTTCCCTGATTTTTCACGTAGATTTATCCTTCAGACCGATGCAAGCAGGGGATCGGTGGCTGCTGTTTTACTCCAGGATTTTCCTATGGGGCGTAGGGTTATTGGGTATAGTTCACGTACCCTTACTCCAGCCGAGCGGAAGTATTCAGTTTACGAACTTGAAACTTTGGCTGTGGTATTTGGCTTAGAAAAATACCGCGAATATCTGGAGCATGTTGAGTTTACTCTTGAGTGCGATAACCAGGCGCTAACGTGGTCGTTGGCCTCACCGCGATCTACAGGCAGGTTAGCGCGTTGGGGCGTACGCATTTCAGCTTTTAAGTTTGTCCCGATACATATACGTAGTTCAGAAAATTGTGTGGCTGATGCCTTAACGAGAGTATTCGAAGAACCAAGAGAATGTAAATGCGGAAAGGAAAATGTTTTAGCCGTCTGTGAATTTCCGGAGTTGTTCGAGGGTTTGCACACACATCAGAGGAAAGATCCGGATCTGCAGGCCCTTATTGATCGGCTTGAGGCTGGCGAGGTTGTCACACCTTATTGTTTGAAGGAGGGTGTTTTGATGACCCAGCCTACCTTCGACGGCAAGAACAAGGTTGTTTTGCCACGGGCCTTAATTTCCATGGTGTTTGAATATTTCCATTCATCTCCTGTAGGCGGGCATTTGGGAATAGCCAAGACCAAAGACAAGATTCGGGAATATTTTGTGTGGCCGGGCATGAATAAAGAAATTGCTTCCCGGGTTAGACAGTGTCAACTTTGTGCAATGGCGAAACCCGCGCAATGTACAGTATGGAAAGGTTTAGCATCGGAGGTGGCAAGTAGACCCCTGGAAAAATTATTTGTGGACTTTGTCGGTCCTTTTCCTCGTTCAGTCCAGGGGAATACGTATGCATTAGTCATAGTAGATTCGTTTAGTAAGTTTGTATGGATGTCGGCCTTACCGAAAGCGAATACACGAGGGGTAGTCAAGGTTCTCTCTTCAGTATTTGCGGCTTTTGGAGCCCCTCGTTATTTGGTAACAGACAACGCCACTCAATTTACTTCTTTCGCCTTTAGAAATTTCTGTTTTAGTTGGGGCATTAAAACCATAACTACTACCCCTTATTACCCCCGTCCTTCCCATGCCGAAAGATTTAACAGGAACCTCAAATCAGCATTAATAGCCTTCCATCATGATAATCATACTAAGTGGGACACTAATTTGTCTCGGTTGCAGTTGGCGTTTAATTCGGCTCGACACGAATCACATGGCGTTACCCCTCATCAGCTTATGTTAGCCTATATACCTAACTCTCCGCTGTCTAACCTTTGGCGTTTGGACGATTTGCTTCCCCAGAATATTACTCGCGAGGAAATATGTAGAGTATGGAAGGCCGCTTTTCGGAATTTGAAGAAGTCACTTGCCCAGGTAAAGAAGCGGTATGATGAAAATAAACGGCCTTCACCTTATGCCGTTGGCCAGAAAGTACTGTGTAAGCTGTACACTCAATCTTCTAAGCGAAATGCTTATGCAGCGAAGTTGGCTCCTAGATACGTAGGGCCGTACGAGATTATAAGTATCTTCAAAAATGTTTCTGTGCGCTTAAGGGACCTCCGCACGGGCCAAGAAAGGAGAGCTCACGTCTCACAATTGAAACCCTTCCAGTAGTTTGGTATCTGTTTTCCGTATGTGTATGGGTTTCCTTTGTTTACTCCTGTATGTTTATGTTGTGAATAAAGTGTTTTGTTTGGAATGTGGGTGTTTGTTTATGTTGGAGCGTGCCATGTGTGCGCCGGGCTGTATACCTCTACGGCGCCCCTGTAGTTAGTTTCTGCCGGGCGTGTGGAGTCGGCATTGTGTAGATTTGTTTTCGTGTGTCTTTGTATGGAAGCGGTGTGAGGTGTTTGGTGTGGTATGTTTGGGGAGTATTTGTGGGATGTTTGCTGCGTGCTTGCGGTGTGTGTCTTGTGTAGTAATTATGTGTATTTCGTGTTTGTACTCTTGTGTTGTCTGGCCAGTAGGGATTTTGTTTTATGCGCATTTATTTATACAAGGCCTTGTTTATTTTGTTTAACTTGTATATATATATTGTTTATATATATATTGTTTATATATATATATTGTTTAGCTTGTTTTACATTGTCATTTGGAAGAAATTATATTTAATGTTATTCAAGTTCGTTTAAATTGTTCTTATATTGTTATGTTCATTAAACAGTTTATGGTATGTTATCACGCTTGTTGATTATAAATTGATTCAATTTTTTTAATTTTCTGCTATTTATGTATTTGATGTCATCCACAGTTCTGTAAAAATACTGTCATTCATTCAGTTTGATCTACCCTGAGATGTTATTTTGGGGCAGTAGCCTATTTGAAGCCTGCGTTTGGTTCCCTTTCTGTTGGGTTTGTTCCGTGTTACAGCCTCGCCAGCTCCTGTTCGTAACCTGTCCAGAAAGCACCTAACCACCGCAGTTTGGCATTGTGTAATGTTAAGCCTGGCTGTTACCATCTATCTGGAGTGTTACTGCAGCAGTAAGGTCCGCAATGGAGATTTCTGGAGGCCAGGGAGGTGACGATGGAATATGAAGGGGCTTGTATGTGGCCCACGTTTTGGGTTTTGGACTTTCTCAACGCCTGATTGCAACGAGAGGGCATCCACAGGCTCAAACCCAGAATTTGTTAATTTCTCTGGAACAACGAGGGATCGGTACGCCCAACGAGCTGTGCATCGTCTCTCCCGTCCTGGAAAAACAGAATTGTGCTCTCTGATGTGACAGTGGCCAGTGATTTGTAGTGACAGTGTTTGGTGCCAGTGCTTTCACAGTGACCTGTACAATGACCGGGCGGTGTAAGGTGTGTCCTTCCTAATATGATACTTCTCATACAATATCAGTCTGTTCCTTTCCAGAATGGCGAGTGCGTGTTGTCAGATGGGGGCGGGAGTATTGTGCTGATCGCACTTATTTTGTTTTATGGAGGCACCTCCTTTGTTTCGCAACTCTTGCTTTCCCCGCTGGGTTGCGCTAGTGTCTTCCTATGGGTTGCCTCTCGGTCTGACAGTGAAAGGAGACGGCAGTCGGAGTGCTCCTTTCGCGCCGTGCGGGGTAAGTTGTTTGGCTTTAACTAGGGCTCAGGGTCCACGCGAAACATTTAGGCTTTCAGATAGGCTGAAGACTGCCCGACTCCTCGCTTGAGAGGGAATTGGCTGGGGGTTATGCAAATTGGTTTGTTTTACCTGTATTTCTGTTGTGTTTCGACTTCCATTTCTGTATAAATTATTGATCCATAAAGGTTGTAGTTCTCGGAATTTTTAGTGCTCTCTTCTTTTCAGTTCCTCCCCCCCCCTTTTCTCACGATTGTACCTAAGCCCCTATGGTTCAGCATCAAGCTAGCCTAATTTGTCTTTACATCACAATTCCAAGTGCAACAAATCGCGATATAGGCCAAAATTCAGTAATTCTCCGCAAGGTAGGAATCGAACCCACGATACCTCAACTCTAGCATGTTATAAAATAATTGCACTAAACGAGTTTTACCATATAAAGTTCATTTCAGTCTTCTAGTGCAAGCGATTCTCGAGATAATTAAATTTACCAAATCAGGATTGGAACCCTAGACTCCAGGATCTCTAGCATACCACAGGTTAAAGCCCATTACAATACCAATTTAATAAAATTCATTCGAATATTTTATCACTAATGGTTTAGGAATTATTCCAATAATAAGAGTATTGATTGCACCGGAATCGATCCCTAGACCTCCGGCGATCTTCAAAATTAGATCAAAAGATGCGCCATTTTATTACAAGATAATTACCGTTCACCGCATTTCGATATCTCATTTAGTTTAAGAGAAATCAGCGATCGCACAGTAGGGTATAAAAGGGGGTTCTAGGCCAAAAACATGTGTTAACATGTGTTAACATGTGTTAACATATGTTTACATATGTAAACATATGTTTTGACACTTCTTTGTCTTTGTCGGCTTTGCCGCCACAAGATATAAAAGGGAGTTCTAGGCCAAAAAAATGTGTTTACATGATGTTAACATGTGTTTACATATGTAAACATGTGTTTTGACACCCCTTTTTCTTTGTCGGTTTTGCCGCCACAAGAAGCCGCGCCCACCCAGGTGTCCATTACGGGTTTCTGAATGCCAAAAGAAGAGGGGGTGAAGACTTGCGCCCCCCGCTCCTTCCACTACAGGCGTTATCAAAGGGGTTCAGTCCTGGAGGGTGGGAAGGGATCAGGGTTTACTCCCAGCCGCTGCAGCCCCGCCTCCTTTCCCTACGGGCGTTATTTGACGGGTGGAGTACTGGAAGGTGGGAAGGGATTAGTGCTGCCTTACAGCCGCTGCGTCCCCCACCTTCTTTCCTCCCAGCTGCTGCGGTGCCCACCTCCTTTCCTCACAGCCGCTGCGTCACACACCTCCTTCCACTACGGGTGTTATTGGAGGGTTGTAGTCCTGGAGGGTGGGAAGGGATCAGGGTTTCCTCCCAGCCGCTGCGTCACCCACCTCCTTTAACACCCTTTTATACCCTACTGTGCGATCGCTGATTTCTCTTAAACTAAATGAGATATCGAAATGCGGTGAACGGTAATTATCTTGTAATAAAATGGCGCATCTTTTGATCTAATTTTGAAGATCGCCGGAGGTCTAGGGATCGATTCCGGTGCAATCAATACTCTTATTATTGGAATAATTCCTAAACCATTAGTGATAAAATATTCGAATGAATTTTATTAAATTGGTATTGTAATGGGCTTTAACCTGTGGTATGCTAGAGATCCTGGAGTCTAGGGTTCCAATCCTGATTTGGTAAATTTAATTATCTCGAGAATCGCTTGCACTAGAAGACTGAAATGAACTTTATATGGTAAAACTCGTTTAGTGCAATTATTTTATAACATGCTAGAGTTGAGGTATCGTGGGTTCGATTCCTACCTTGCGGAGAATTACTGAATTTTGGCCTATATCGCGATTTGTTGCACTTGGAATTGTGATGTAAAGACAAATTAGGCTAGCTTGATGCATAAAGCGATATATTAGAAAATGTTATCCCTACGACTCATAGTTCGATTACCGGGACGGGGCAATTACTTCAAAGTTGATTTATTCGCGAATCAATAAAGATAGCGCTATGAAATAAAAACTTAAACGCTTCAGTTAAATGCTCTGGTCCTGATTTATGGATAAAATGGTAATTTTTATACTGCGGGTCTAGTTCGAATCTCTAAGGGTCCATTTAAATAGCTTGCAAACTAGGTGTCTTACAGCCTCGAAATAAACCTTAAATTAGTGATATTTACAAAATCAATTACTGAATGCTCTTATTGAGGGAAACATTGCCTACCTTGATTGTAGAACCGTTAATCACGGAAAACTCGGAAAAAGCTGTTTAGATATAATTGATGGAGAATGCTGTTATTTTCTTTAATATTTAAGCTAATAACGTTCATTTACGTATATATTCCCTGCTATCACGAGGGTGAACAAGAACAGAAGAACTAAGGTGGAAATATGGGCGAAGAACAAGAAGAAGAAGAAGAAGAAGAGGATGAATGCTAGAAATATTGAATTTAAATCATTAAAGGAGTATAAAATCGCGAACATTACAAATTATAGCATACAACGCTAAATATTGTGATCTATATGATGTGTGTAGTACAATGATTGATGAGTACCTGGAAAAATATGATGCAAATAAGCTTAAACGGTGAAAAGCGCTGTCGGATGTTTACGTCCCATATACTCGTTCTGATGGCTTGGCGGTTACTGCTGGCCTTATCATAATGTTGCTACGTGGATCCAAGGGTGGGGAGACTTTCCTGTCTAAACTTGTTTTGAAGGAGTGTAGACACAAGGTCGCTACTACTGTGTGACGTCATTTACCTATTTTAGTTGACTGAATGATGAAAGATAAGGAATAACCCCGTTTCTAAGGGTGTATTCTGCTGATAGTTTCTTTTCCGTTATTTTATTCCTTATTTATTCCTTTTTTCTTTCTTTTTATTGTTATATTAGAGGTTTTATTTATACATGCATTGAAGTTAACATGTTAAGACGCTTTCAAATACGTTTATTTTGTTGCGGGAATATATAGTTAAAGTTAATGTCTTTGTCATTGTATTATGTCTTCTGTATGGTGCTTGCGTGACGTCATTAGACTTGTAGGAACATGTTTGGAGGGAGCAGACATTACGTCGATGCATGAGTGTGACGTCATAGGACTGAATTAACGCCTAATGCTGAAATTGATGAAATATAGCGAAAAATTGGTTTTTTAAGCGCTTAAATAATGTTCAAGTGCTTCTATCGCTGTCATTTGATGTTGTTAAAAGTAGTGTGTTTGTTACTTAAAGATACGTACCCACCGTTTCGCGTCTTAATTCTACGCCTGATTCGTTTCAAAGTACGTAAAAACGGGGAAAAATAATAAAAATGCGGATAGTTGATGACTAATATATAATTTACTCTGATATAAGCAGAATATACGTTTTAATACTGATTGAAGCCGGTATAAGGCGCCACAAGCGCGATTTTGAGTTATATAGTTTCCTGAGAGGTGCATGCTTTCAGAATAAATACAGATTGCTCGTTCTTAGATAGGTATTCAGTAATTATCCTTAGAGTCGAGCACATCAGCTCTCTTAGTGAAATTACCGTTCAATAGCTTTGACAAGTTATCAAGGCGAGTTAGTGGAAAGTGCTGTAAGCATTTATTGACTTATATAATTTACAAGTGTTGCACTACATATTATAAAGATGTGGAATGGTGGAGTAATGGAATCGGTTCTGACTGCCATACCAGATTATAGGTGCAGCAAATGTGAAAAGAGTTTTCTACGCGACTACCATAAGAAGAGGCATGAGCTGATATGTGGTGAGTTTTTCGAGTGTAGGCATTGTGGTGATGTTTACGGTACTGAAAATCGAAGGGATGTACATGAAGGGCGCTGTGATAGGGCTCTAGATGGTAAGAAAGTCAAATTCGAACCTACTAAGCATAAATTATTGTTAATGTCTCCTGATGAAGATGATATTGTAGAATATGAAACGGCTTTTCAGGATCGGCTGAAATCGTTTTTCATCCAATGCCCTGCAAGTCAGGATCTAAATTCATACCTGCAGCAGGCTAAGCAGCGCATAATTCATGCTGTTCAGAAGGAACTGCGGGCTCATAAAAGTTTGAAAATTAACATTATGGCTGAATGTAAGTTTGTGAATGCTGTTGGGGACATCACTAACAAAGCCTTCAAAACGCGTAATAATGCCGTGTTTTTAGACAGTGACTTGGATGCCATCTTGGAAAAAAAATTCGAGAAACTTCGTGTTGAAATGGAGGAAAGTAAGTTGAAAGGCAGTAATTGGGCTCTTCTGAGTGTTGATGGCGTTCGACTACGTATTAACAAGTATAATCTTCTTCGAGGGAGCAGCTATATTCCTCTACCGTCATCTTTGGATGCGAAGAAAGTCTGTATAAACCCTCAGAACTACAACGATGAGAAATGCTTTATGTACGCTGTTCTGGCTAAGTTCATTCGAAATAAACCTCAGCGTGTTAGCAAGTATAAGGATCTCCAAGAAAAATACGATTTCTCATGCGTCTCATTTTCTACGAGCTTGGGTGAAATCGCTAAATTTGAAAAACTCAATAATATATCCATAAATGTGTTTGGAGTGGATGATAAACATGAAGTGTTTCCAATAAAGGTGATTGATGAAGAATGAGATGATCATCGCGATCTCCTTCTGTTGAGTAATGCTACTGACAGATATCACTATGCTTATATAAAGGATTTTGAAAGACTTATTCGTCAGCAGAAAACCAAACATGATGGTCGAATTTATGTATGTAAAAGATGTTTCAGCCATTTTGATGACCGATACGGGCAAAGTGGAATGAAAAAATTAGAAGAGCACCGAGAAATATGTAGAAAACATGGCATTGCTAGATGCGTTATGCCTACAAAGGATAACTCTATCGTTAAATTCAAGAATGTTGAGAGGATGTTGAAACTTCCTTATGTTATCTACGCCGATTTTGAATGCATTCTTACCCCTCTCCATACCTGCTCCTCTAACCCTGAAACCTCCTACACAACTCCCTATCAAAGTCATTCTCCCATGAGCTTTTGTGTTTATGTGAAGCCTTCGTCCAGTGTTGAACAACTAGAAACAACTCTTCCTACTGAACCATATGTTTACCGAGGGCCTGACGCTGCACAGAGGTTTATGGGATGCCTGATGGATCTGGCAAATAAAATAAGCGACTTATACAAATCTGCTAAACCTCTTAATCTTACAGCTGAAGAACAAGAATCATTCGATGCTTCTACAATATGCTACCTGTGTGAACATGAATTTACAGAAGATAATTGGAAGGTTCGCGATCACGATCATGTGTCCGGGGCGTACAGAGGATCTTTACACAATAAATGTAACCTGGCTTGTAAAACACCTAATTATATACCTGTCTTCATGCATAACCTGAGTGGGTATGACTCTCATTTCATTGTTAAGCAGCTAGGGTGTACTAGCGAAAGAATAGAGGTTATACCAAATTCAGAGGAAACCTATATATCATTCTCCAAGTATGTTGGGGATATTAAACTCAGATTTGTCGATACTTTCCGCTTTCTCAGTACGAGCTTGGAGAAGCTTGCAAAGAACCTTGAAACGTACCCTGAAACAGCAAAGTACTTCGGAGCAGAGAATATTGGTTTGATGACACGTAAGGGGGTATTTCCCTATGATTACGTAACATCGTGGGATGCCCTGAGCGATACATGTTTGCCTCCTAGGGACTCCTTCTACAACAGATTAAACAGCGAAGTAATCAGTAGTGAGGACTATGATCACGCTCTAAACGTGTGGAAGCACTTTAAGGTCCTAAACCTTGGCGAGTACAGTGATCTGTACTTAGTTTCAGATGTTCTTCTCTTAGCAGATGTCTTCGAGAAATTTAGAGAGCAAACCCTGAAAAGTCATAAAGTGGATCCTGCACATTATTTTACCTCTCCGGGACTTACATGGGATGCTATGCTGCTGTATACTGGAATCGAGTTGGAATTGCTTCTTGATTACGATCAGCTACTCATGGTTGAATCTGGTATAAGAGGAGGGTTATGTCAGGTTTCTCACCGGCATGCGGAGGCTAACAACATCTATATGGAGCAGTATGATCCTCGTAAACCCTCTCATTTTATTACGTACGAAGACGCCAATAACCAGTACGGTTGGGCTATGTGTCACGCCCTTCCTTATGGTGGATTTACGTGGGTTTCTCCTGAGGATATACATCTCGATTCGTTGAATGGGGATGATTCCTTTGGATATATCTTGGAGGTTGACGTGGAATATCCTGCAGAGCTGCATGAACTTCATAATGATTTACCCTTTCTGCCTGAGAGTATGAAAACGGGGGAATCCTCTTCAAAGAAACTAATTGCCCATCTTGGATCTCGAAAGAAGTATGTGGTACATTACATGGCCTTGAAACAGGCTCTTAGTCATGGTCTACGACTGTCAAAGATTCATCGAGCACTAAAATTCCGTCAATCTTGTTGGTTAAAGCCTTACGTCGAATTTAATAATCGCCTACGACAGCAAGCAAGAAACGATTTCGAGAAGGATTTGTACAAACTTTTCAATAATGCGATGTTTGGAAAAACAATGGAAAATATTCGTAATCGTATGGATATACGTCTTGTGTCAAACTGCAAAACATTAGAAAAACTAATAGCCAAGCCTACATTTATCGATCGAACCATATACGGTCCTAATCTTGTAGCTGTTCATATGACTTCTCGTAAAATAGTGTTCAACAAGCCTATATACATTGGAATGAGTGTACTAGACATTTCCAAGACACTAATGTATTCGTATCAATACGATGTGTTACTTCCATATTATGGAGCTGAGAATCTTAAACTGTTGTATACGGATACAGATTCCTTCATCCATCGAGTGACTACAGGTGATATATACCAGGATAAATTACACATGCTTGAACATCTGGACACAGCGGACTACCCTGCTAACCATATATGCTATTCTACACAAAACAAGAAAGTGTTGGGAAAGTTTAAAGATGAAGCAAGTGGTAAAATCATTCGCCGTTTCGTTGGTCTCAGACCTAAAATGTATGCTCTCGATATTGATGGCTCTGTGATAAAAAAGATCAAAGGCATAAAACATGGCGCCATTAAGCAATACATCAGCTTCGATAGTTACATGGAGTGCCTTAAAACCTTGAAAATCGTAAGAACCCCTATGAACTTAATCCTATCCCAACATCATAATGTTTCTACAGTTGAATCTAATAAAGTAGCTCTGTCGCCTCATGATGACAAGAGAGTAATTGCAGAGGATGGAATATCAACGTATGCGTACGGGCATTACAGCGTCGCAACCCATGCGTAAGAGAATGTAACTTAGATCTCAAGATAATTATTTTCTCCGTTACGTCTCCTGTAGAAAATGAAAATTTTATCAACTGACTCCTCCACGCCTCCAATGATGTCTGACGAAGAAGGAAGAAAAAATAAAAAAAATTCTCACCTGGCTTCTCCGTGCTTCCCATGATGCTTGTCGAAGAATGAATAATAAAAATAGAAATTATAAAAGGGGGCGTTAACTCTGCCACTAGACTTTAACTCTAGTGCTGGTCTCCAGCCCAGATAAAAGAGGAGAGGCTTATACCCTACTACCTTAAAGTAAGTATACCCTCATTAACATTATATAAACAGAAGATTGTGTTAAAGTACTATCAAAGGTATTGCTGAATATCTCTTAAAAGTATTGAGCTATAAGTACCTCAACATCTGCGGATAGATCATCTTTTAGTGATAAGTTTAAAAATCTATAAAGGGTTAGGAAAACAAAGTTGAATAAAGCTGCAAAGAACACTTAATAAGCAGGTTAGATCATAATAGGTGGGGTTACACTTAGAAAACTGCATGTAGTGTTCGAGATGTTACCGCCAGAACATAGAGAACCAAGCAAAAGAGTCATACAGTTGTATACAATTCTGTGACCGAGGACAAAGGTAGCTGTAACAAGAACTTCAACATCAATGGTTAGGAGATCTAGTGGAAGTTTAAAAGCCCTATAAAGGAGGGAGAAATCAAAGCAGACTAAAGCTGTAAATAATACTCCAAAAGAACGTGGGACTACCTCGGGTTAGATATGGAGAAAATGTCAAACATACTATATACAATAGCTGCAGAATATGACGGTGGTGTAGGATATGGTTACGCTGGTGATGATGATGATGTAGGTTATTGTGGCGCTGGTGATGGTGGAGGTGTTGGTGCTGGAGATGTTTGTGGTCTTGCAAGTTATAGCGCCGCTGGTGATGATGGATTTTTTTGTTGGGTTAGGTTAGGGTGGTGGTGGTGGTGGAGGTTGCGGTGGTAGTGGTGGTGGTGGTGGTGCTCGTTATGGTGGCGCTGGTCATGATGATGGTGGTGGTGGCGGTGGCGGTGGTGGTGGTGGTGGTGGTGGTGGTGGTGGTGGGATGGGTTAGGTTAGGATAGTCTTAGAAGGAATGTGTGCAACGTTTGACGTGTTACCATTAGAACCTACAGAATTATGCAAGAGAATCGTTAAATGAAGTTGGCATGTATAGCATACTGGAACAGTGTACAAAGACGGATACAACAGCTATTTGAATAACAAGGTTACAACGTCTTCTAATGTTAGTTTACGAAAAGAGCCGGAGGGAGGAGAAAAAGAAGCCTGTATAATGTTAAATAACGTTGAAGAAATGTCTGCAAAGAGGTTTGTGGTTAATTTAGGTTAGTCTTAGAAAGACTGTAAGCAATTCTCTAGACGAGAACATCATACATTTACAAAAGGATGGAATTTGGTCATGAAAGCATAACAAATCGCTAAAAAGGGCTCCATATACTCCTTAAAAACATTAGACCATACTAACGACGTGAAAACATAGAAAATACCAACGAAGCTGCAAAAAATTCCTGAAAATCTCTAGAATACCGCAAAAATGGCTAAAATACTTACCAACTCCTAAAATAGCACTAACATACCATGAAATGTTAAGAAATCGTTAGGGTTCGCATGTCGGGGGTGTAATACCTTCAAGGTAGCTAAAGTTGTTGGAGGAACGTCTCCAAAAGAAAGTGAAATATCTAAGCTTGAAACGGCATGTTGCAAAGGTCAAAATAGGTTATAGAAGAATATAATGCTCGTGTAAAATGGGATGAGATAGGCTAGGTTAAGTCAGGTTAATAAATAGGAAGGTTTGCGCTCCCTTAGGTTAAGTAACGTTAGGTTAGGTTAGAATATGATGCTTAGGTTATGTGAAATTATGATAGACCATATAGTAAAAAGAGTAGGGATTAGATGAGCAAAAGGGATGAAGAATAAATCATTAGATGAGGTGTTAGGTTAGGTTAGACGAGTAGAAGTATGGGGCTTAGGCTAGGTTAGATTAGGTTAGGATAGGTTAGACGAGTAGAAGTATGGGGCTTAGGCTAGGTTAGATTAGGTTAGGATAGGTTAGGTTAGACGAGTAGAAGTGTGGGGCTTAGGTTATGTTAAATTATGAAAGTTCAAAGTAAAAAAGAGTGGGAGCTAGGTTAGGTTAGGATAGGTTAGACGAGTAGAAGTATGGGGCTTAGGCTAGGTTAGGGCCACTATGTGGGGCGAGGTGTCATGTTGGGGTAACATATTCAATCAAGATAGAAATCTCTTGCGTTAGGAGGTTTGCATCGATACAGTGAACGACATACTCAACTGCCAGTGACGCTCATAAACATACATGCACTGCTATAGGCCTTAAACATTATCCCTAGAGTCAGCCTCAAACGCCTACAACGTCCTGCTTCCCCTACCACCTTACCTAGTAATGCTTAGATTACGCATGGCGGCCATCTTGCCCATAAAAAAGTGGCCCAGCTCTGTCCTAATCTACCTACTCTTTCTCTTTTATGTATCCCCACATTTACAAATCTCAGGCAGTAAGCTTTGGTGTCCATGGAGGCCAAAAACAACAAACAAGATCTTATTTATTACCTCTTCCAATCCAACGGTGTGGAATGGTATCATTCAGGTAACACTGCGCTTCAAGGTGAAGTGATTCGGCGCACCATCTTGCATGAGAATAAAATCGTTTGATGTTTCATGAAGTTGAGGAAACAACTAATTTTCTAGAATATCCACATACGACATACCAGGTATAAGCGTGACAGTTTCCTGCATAAAAGCTACTTTTTCCTATGGTGTAGTTACCATGTTGCTATAAACAAACAGCGCAGCTGTGACCAAACTTTGAACCTTCCTCTACCCAGTGACATGCGCAACATGATCCTATCTTTGATAGCTTTTCCGTAATACACAATTGAAATATGCTCTTTCATTTTTAAGCACCCTGTGTTTAATAATTGTGTATCGGCATAAAATCCCACCAGAGAAGAGAATCTTGTCAGTCCTTCCAATCCTTCGTTAAGGAACTTCAAGCCACCTGAGTAGGTAGGTGCAAAGGAAGGAAGCCAGTGAGGCAGGGAGAAGACTAATCGATGACCGACAAAATCTCATCCTTCCCAAGCATCAGTCGACTCACCCCCCATATCATCATACAACAATAACAGTCATAATAATACGTTGGAAATACTGTGTTAGTATTAACCTATACAATATGAACATTATAACTAAATGCTTAGAAAAGAGAATTGCGAATAATTGAGGCTCAGACTTCACAAAATTTCAAGGCTGTTTGTAGGCCTTAAGTTTAGGGGTTTGAGTAACATGTTTCTAGTGTACCCTGGAAATTAACATTGCTGATATAGACGAGTTCTTCAATATTGTACCCAGATAAGTTTTAATACCATTTACTTTCACTATCCCAATCTTACTACGCCGTACAACTTTTGACCAACAAGCCACTATGAAACCAGCAATGACTGCTTATCCCATATTTTTATCGCCTTCCTAGCATTTATCTATTTCTATCACCGCCGTAGTATTTGTTTTTATCATCTCCCTAGCATCTGCTAATTTGTTTGCAACCATCATTTGTTTTCCGCAAAGACGTGGCTTTGGGGGACTCTGGTACGCTGAGCGTTCCCCTTATTTTTCTGTGTTTAATTGTTTTATATTTATTTTGTTTTGTAATAGTTTTAACGCAGGATAATTATTTTATAAAATCATTGTGATTTTTTCCTAGATCATGCTGTTGAGCAGCTACATTTAACTAAAATAGCAAACGCAAACAGTCAATCCGTTCCGTTCTAAAGCAGCGTACGATGAAACGAGTCAGCGTTTCACTGCCTGCATGTGGTATGGCTAGGACGGCCCCCCACAAATCCCTCGCCTATCTCCTGCCTGCCCCTCTCACCTCGACAAGCCCCTCACATACCCGTCTGTATGCGCTAGCGTTTAGCCGTATGCTATAGTGCGGTTCTGACTCCAGAGTATTGTTGAGCTACTGTCAATAGTGTTTCTTAGCAGATAAAATTATTGTACATAAACTCGAAGTGCGTGTGATATTTATATCATAAGAGTGAGTGACATAGCACACCAGCTAAGATGTTTCCTCTCATTCATTTTTTCGAATTTTGAGAAATGAGTTTGTTTTCGTTTTCTCGCACCATATAGCTTGTATTTTTATAAACATCTTACTACGTTTGTTTTTGATACTTGTATACTTTTACTAAATGTATTTAATAAGCATTTTAACGTATTACAGTTCAGAATGAAAGATATTGTGTACTAAATCCTAAGTGCAAAGCGTTTAGCTTTCCGAGAATTCCCTACCCTGTTCTACTTCCCAACACAGGGCAATCTCTTCACGCTCACTATGGTCAGACAAAAAAGGGTCAGTTGTAAAGAATTTTAATCTATCTAGACTATCGCTTTACTAAGACAGAATGGTCAACTTCCAAGTATGTTAAAATGTTCTTAATCATCAGCCATTACTTCAGTATTTTTGTAATAGATTTTTACTTCATTGTATTTTTTTTTTTTTTTTTTTTTTTGTAATTTAACAATTCACAGGAATGAACTTAAAAGAAAGTGAGCACTAATTTTTATATTCAAAATCTCTGGAATTTCGTGTATTTTCGCAAAATGGAACAATTTCACTTCAATCTGCATTCATTACTAAAATTTGCTAAAACAATAATATTAATTTATTGATCAATATCACATAATTCGGAAAGATAATGGGAAATTGCTTTAGATGATGTCTGTCGCCTTTATCGAGTGCCCTAGTTATAAGGTTCCTACTTTTTTATTTCACGCTACGCCACTGCTTTTCCACATAGTTTTTCAGATTAGCTTCACCAAAGCAGCATATCAAACAACACAAAGAGATACAAAAGCTGTGTATGGAAGCAGTTCGATGAATATTTTAGTAAACTGAATTAATATTTTGTTGTATTCCTTTTTAATCGTTATATGCCTTCTTTTAATCGTAAGATAGGGAATTAAATCCCATTCGAATTTTGATTTCCTCTAGATAAATTAAAACTAGTGCGGTTGATTATGATAATTACATATCCAGGCTTAAGAATTCCTAAGCAGTTGACCTTAAGATAGTTGCACTAAAACAATTAGCAATGCAAAGTATGTAAGTAGTGGCCAATGGTCACTGATGGCAGGCAAAACACCGCCTCCAGTGTTCTGCACACGCCATTAGACCGTAAGAAGTTTGACGGGTAGTTTGTTATCCCTGACGTCACTGTATAAAGTCCAGTGACTTTCAACTTCATTTCCTTTCGTCCTGGCTTAATGCTTGGAAATTCCCATCCCTGCATAAAACGTCTGCTGCAGTCAGTAAACTTATTTAAAAGGACCTTGGACTTGTGTGTGTATGTGTGTGTTACGCAGGGGGTTCACCTCAACCTACTGCGACCCCAACATGGATCTATTGCGGGCTACAACCCTCCCTGGGGGAAGGAATGACGCGAAGTGAGACCGGAGGCTTGTGAGAGAGCGGAGCCAACGAAGCCCAAAGACGCATAGAGGTCCCTAACAGTTCCAGATATTGACACCAGGCGCACAGCCGAATGATTTCTCTATCCAGGAAGAGGGTGATGAGGTGACCCTTGTGGCCCGGGCAACAACTTCCATGGAGGGCCAGGGAAGAGATCTTGGATTTGGTACGTAAAAGGTAAAAATATAAAGCAAATGTACAAATATATTTAGAAAAAATGTACATTATATATGTATTTATGAGAGTACTGCACATACAAATAGAACTTATAAAATATACAGAACATCAGACTAGTGTGAGCAATAATGACGATGAAGTGTACATAACCTAAATGCCAAATGTTAGAGAAGAAAAATGAATGTTACATTGTTTCTTCATATACAAAACCAATGCGCTTAAATGAATAGAAGTAAAAATATTTTCACTTAGACATATTACATGCTGGATAATTTTAAAAAATAATTCTGCATACAAAATGCGGTCATTATTATTACAGAATACTGAAATAAAACACACTTGCTGCTAGAAAATGAACTGTTGAATATTGTTAAAGCACATAAGTATGTATATTGCTGCCATGGTGTTTACAACCACTTAAGAATAGTGTTAACTATAAGTATTATTGCTTATATGGAGTTATGAAATGAACTGATATATAATTGTTTGTACTTTATATGTATAATTATTACTGTTCTAACTATTCTAGTAGATTAAATATGACGCAGTATTTTGTCATAGCCATTGTATCAGCATACAAACATCAAGGAGCACATACAGAGATATTCTATAAGTATTCAAAATGTATTCGGAGTTTTCTGCGAACCTCGAGTTAGCACTTCCACAAGTACCATTCCTTGACAAGCTAGAGTGAGGTAAACAAAAGATGTCAGAGTGAATAACTTAAGACCTTTGACCAGTGAACAGAGGGGATACGTCGCTCGAATCAGCATGGATTTGTCCTTTATTAGCAACAGTTTATGTAGCTTCTCAGGCAAATAGTTGTGGAGTATTCTAAATTACATTAATTCTAACAGGTAATTAGAACAAGTATCAAAAGTACTAGAAATAAAATTTACGTGGCTAGAAAGGATATCTAGCGCAGTGGTAGAAGCAAGAATGATATATGCAGCAGAAATGACGGACACAAAATGCTGGGAAAATGTAGACGTAATACACAGAAAGTTTTGTAAAACAATATTGGGATTACCAACAAGCTCACTAAATGGAGTAGACAGAACTAGGGAGAGTAGAAGCAAGGGTAAAATGATAGAAAGAGCAGTTAAATACTAGTTTAGAATAAATTTATTGGAGGAGTGGATGGTTGTACAGGAGAAAATGGGGGAAAGGAAACTTGGATGCACAACATATAGATAATACTTATTGGAAGAAATAGGAATGGGGGAAACATGGGTAGGAAGAAACAATAAGGGTAAGGTAAATTAGAACAAGGGTAGAGGATATCGAAAAGCAAGAAATTGTAAGTAAATTTAATGAAGCTTCCTATACTGAAAACTTGGACTAGGCTTACGCAGCGGGAATTTTTCTTTTCTTTTTCTGCCACCACGTTTTCCTTCAGTGACAAGGTAGATATTGAAAGGGATTATCAAAGTTCTACCCAAAGAATCAAAGAAACAGAATAACGTAGGTTATAGAGGAACACCACTATTCAACTAGGTCAATTTGTCAACAAGCTGGCCAAGAAGTTGATAGAACAAGGCGACTATGTAACTTGGTAAACTATCCGGCAACGTTGACTACATGTATGCATCATAACACAACTATGCAATGATGATAAAGAATCCACCTTCAGATAAAATCAACTGCGATAAAATAGCCTTGGAAGATGACAACACAAACGGCACTATCAGCAAGAAACTCAAGAAGATCATACTAGAAGGAAATTGTATGTAAGACCATCTGACTGACAAATACTACATCAAAGAACTTGCAGCAATACGTGCCGTATGGCATATACATGGGCGTCGCGAACGGGGGGCAAGCGGGGGCCGCGGTCGCCCCCCCCCCCTTGGAAGTTGGTGAACTTAATGTGCAATAAATTACTGACTATTAAACTATTATTTTAATTAAGAACAATTGTTATTTAGCATAAATCAATACGATTATCTGCAACAAATATAAATTTTGAGAATAAAATAATGAATTAATAATATCTGATTGCAAACTTACAACATGTGGCCCCCCCCCCCCTGGAAAAAAGTCTGCCGACGCTCATGGGCATATATAGGTGATAACATGACAATAAATAAGCTCCTTCCGAAAGAAAATTTAGCATGACCGAATGTAGATAAATTGTAAGTACACTAACCTTGGAGCAGTTATCTTCCATTGTAATAGCAAGATATCAGTACCCCTGTTCGTGAAAATGAGTGTTCGTTGGCACCAGGTATAAAATGACATTAAGCTAGTCTCTCTTCAGGTGTCCCTCAGAAATAAATCTGCATAGTTGCTGTTAATAATGGCATCATCCATTTAAATTGGCTCTCAGAAAAGTCCGAATAAATTTGGTCAATTTAAACACATTTCATTAAACTTATTAGCTATAAGAATTAACTGCACCTGATCTATCTCATTAAGAAAGAAAGAACCATTCTTTCTTAATCAAAGCGATGCCTTCTGTTATTTTTTAAATTCACTATATCCTTAAAGTCATTACATATATTTGGTCATATTAACTAGGGAGCTTTTCTTAGCGAAATCGATTGTTTAAAATGGCCAATGGAAACATTTATAATTTTTACTAAAACAATATGCATACACAAATAGCGTATTGCTGATCTAGGTGCTTATATATTCATTCAGTTCATTTTTCTTCTTCTAGAAAACTTGAATACATTTCTGTGACAGTCACAAGTAACGCCTGTTTACAGCTCACTTCTGCTGGAACTTACCTAACTAGAAATGTTGTACGGATATCTCAAGTATTGGTTTAATTGTGTTTTGGGTCATTTGCTAATATGAAACTGCTTTGTAGAATAACATTTATACCAATGTGGTACTGGCATAATTTAATTTAAGCGTACATCACTTCAACTGAAAATTAGTGCGAAAATAGGATTTTTATTTTTCGCCACGCACGCAAACACTTCTATGTTCGGCAGTGTTTCTTCAAGTGTTTCAACAGTTCTGAATCAGCCAGCCGATCCATATCTTTAAAATGTCATTATTTAAGATTTGATTCTCAAACTGCTGGTGGTGCAACAAAGATGGAAGGCTGTTGAACTCCAGTGGAACCTGCATTTCTCACTGCTGACTGAACTTCCCTACCAGGTCTACGTCCTTCGTGGTTCAGAGAAAGTACTTTGGAGACAATATTGAGGTCTTCTTGAGGAGAGGCTCCATTTCTTACATTACTCTGCAAATCACTTGCTATCCCAGACTGAAACAATAAACTCTGCAGCTGTCTCTGAGGATTTGACAGACCATTTCTGAGATTGTTGACAGAAGGATTATTTTTTAGATTACTATTGAAGTTTGTATTTGGTGACTGAAAACTGAAAGATTCCCTCTGTATCGATGGCTGGAACGATATGATCTGTGGGGATTGTTGCGGAAATAGTTGATTCTGTGGATTGGATAGGAAATTGCTTGCCGAAGGTGAGCTGAACTGCTGGGATTGCTGAGTGAATGCATTGTTATTAAATCCATTGTTGATAGGTAAGAGCGGCCTTTGCTGCTGATTCGAAAGAAAACTGGCTGCACTCTGGATTCCGTTATTAATGGGGCCAAAATGAGGTTTTCTGAACTGGAAGTCTAAGCTTTGTTGAAAGTCCACAATGCCTGTGCCTGTTTCTTGTCTCAGTGATCTTGGGCGATCTGGTGCAGGTACAGGGGCTACAAATGGAGAGAAGCGCAATCTCTCCTGCCTCAAAAGTTCTTGTTCTTGTCTTTGTCTTTCTTGTTCTTGGAGTCTCAATCTCTCTTGTTCCAGTCTTAATCTTTCTCGCTGCTGCTGTTCCTGCAGAAGTCGTTGCCGCCGCTGTTCTTCTTGAGCCAGATTTTCCTGCAGTAGTTGTAGCTGCTGCAGTCTGAGAACTTGTTGCTCCAGAAGACGTGTCTTTTGTTCCAGTTCTTGCTCACGGGTGAGTGTTTGCTGAGTGGGAGGTGGAGAAGGTAATGCAGGTCTGTTATTTCTCAAGAGTGGTACAACTCGCTTGGGGTTCCCTTTTTCATCTTGTTGTAAAGTAAACGCAGCCACCAGAGGGGCTTGGAAAATAGCCACCTCTTGATCATCCAGTTCAGATTTAGAACCTTTAGGTTCCTCACTCGAGACCCGATCAGGCTTGTCAAGGCTTACTACGGAGTTCTTAGCTGAAGGCAGTTCTTGTTGGTCACGCTTTGAAGGGCTGGCCGATTTCACTTCTTCCCCATCTAGTGTTTGCGTTGAAGACAAAATTATGTTCGAGTGTATGTCCAGCTGAGAAGACGTATCGTTTTGGATGTCTGCTATGTCTTCGACGGCTTCTGGGTTGCTCTGGAAGAAAATCGCCTTCTGCTCGCCTTCTGCCTGGAATGGCTGGTTGTTATTGTTGTCACCGAAGGTAATAACAGATTCATGCTTCAGAGGCTCTTCAGTTTTCTGTCTCTGACTTATTTCTTCAGTATGGACAGTGACATTTTCAGGTTCACCAAATGGCACCTAGAACAAAGATTATAAAGTAAATTGTTTGCCTTTGTTTTTATTTATTTCGAAATAGTTTTAAAATTAATTTGTATGTCACGTTTCAACGTTTAAGCAAGATAGTACTAAATACTCAAATTGCATTTGATAAGTACATGTTCAGGTTTGATTTAACTTTCCAATCTTAGCCTGCATGAAAGAAGAATTACTACTTTTTCAATATTTTGACATATTTGAGACACTTGTTTAGTACAAGCTTTAATCTAATACTGAATTCTTGGTAATCAGTCACGGAAATTATTCTCCGTAGTTATTGTAAATGTAGTCTACTGGAATGATAGACAAACTTACTGACGTTTGTTTGAAAAAACAATTTAGCTATTCATTTCTCTACTATGCACTTAAATAGATGAAGTATTGTATTGTACCAATAATTCGATATCGAAATCTCACTGGAAATTATTTATGTTGAGAGGCTCTGAGTTTAAAAAAAAGTTTTAGGAAAATGGTCTATGTGTGCGTCAGTTTGTCGTTTGTATGTCTGTGCGTTTATCTGTGGACAGCATAACATAAGAACGAAAAGTAAATTAAATACTTGGCATTTAATTTTAGCATATTCTAAGATTGCGACTCGAACATGTACCAGACAAGTGGACAAATTTTCGAAAATTTTTATTTTCTCAAAAACGCTCTAACAATTTTGTTTAAAATACATATGTTTAAGACATTTTCATGATAAAAGAAACGTATAGCTTGAATTTTGTGAGAATAGCTTCTGAAGTCCTCTTCATTCTGAATGACTTTCGCATAGCTGGTAAACCGTAAATAGTACACAGAAAAACGGAGATCTTGTTAAAGCTAACAATGTGCAAACACATCTTTTTTTAAATTTTATGGATCTGAACCATTTCCGAGATATTACTTGTTTTGGGCTTATACTTTTCTCAAATTGGAAGTCGTTATTTTTCTTTTCAACTCTTGGTCATTCAAAATAATGGAATTTCAAAGCCAACCCATAGTGACCAGTTCTTACAAGATTTTACTATTGCCTAGTGTATTTCCACATTCCTATTCTGCCTATAAGGACAATTTCTATAAATGTTTTAACGCAATATGACAGAAGAATAAGCGTTTATAAGAGCAGTTTATACAAGAGTTAGTAGAAAAAGTCATGTGACTGCAATATACAGTTTTTTACGTCCTTTAAATGTTGATTAGTCTTATAACATACCCTAAACACAAATTATCTTTCTCATCACATAAGCTTAGTAGTTACAGATTCTAATAGAGCAGATTGTTGTTAGCTTTCTGCAATCTGGTGGAATTCGCGATATCCGCGGTATGTTCGAATTGTAGCGATCGTCTCCCCACGCTGTGCACAACTGTTGCGCGACTATATTATGTGGTGCATCCAAATTACTAATTGCCTGAGCTGAGAGTGTAACTTGTGTGCATTGTGTAGCGAATAGATTTTAGATAAAGTAGTCTGCATCTTACAGGAAAGGCTGAACTTACATGGTAGGTTTTTCATCTTTTGACAGGTACATTTTGATTATTTCGTTTCTCCTACGGAAGCGGTGATCATTATCTAATGATTAGCTGTGTTAATAGGTTACCTATCTGATTTCGAACTTTTATGTGAATATAATTGAAATTCTTTATTCGTATTTAACCGACCCTCAGTTGTTGAGCTATGCTACTCACAGAATAAACAGATAAATGGGGGTCTTTTAAAAGTAAGCTCAAACATTAAACCACTATAAATATTATATCTGAAATAGGGAGAAATGAAAAAGAAAACAAAAGGCAGAATCATCACAGTGTTGGGCAAACAAAGGTATTCGCAAAACACTGGGAAGATGTTCCTATATCAAATTTAATATTGTGACACCGGCCGCGTTGCAGAACAAAGGACGATCGGGGCCTGGCTGCCCCACCCCACTAGCGGTGCGTGTATCAAAGGCGCCTAGATCAGGCTGACTCGCGCGACTGTTGTGACTACGTGAAAGCAATCAAAGCGGCAGAACTAAAAGGGTTTTTCTAGATCATTCGAGAACTGTCCGGCGGTCGGCGTATTTGTAGAAGTTCGAGAAAGGACCGTGTTACGTCATCCGCGCTGAATAAGAAGGTGAGGCTGTGGGAGTGAGTTAAGACTGCAGTCGGTTAAGCTTTTAGGTTGTGTGTGTGTGTGTGTGTGTGTGTGTGTGTGTGTGTGTGTGTGTGTGTGTGTGTGTGTGTGTGTGTGTGTGTGTCAGCTGCGTGTTTGCACGAGAGAACTGGCGCGTCGTGGAGGAGCGCAGCGAAGCGGTTAATGAGTGCCGAGTGACTGTATTGTCAGAGTCAGCTGTTTGAGAGACAGAGAAAGTGAAGAAAGTGAGTCAAGGTTACCAGAGGAGAAAAGTTGTGTGTTATAATATTATGAAGGACTGAAGAGCGTCCTAACATCAGTGGAAGAGAACTGTTGTGCAAAGTTCTGGAGGAGATCAAATTAAAAAAAAAAAAAAGTAACAAGACCGGACATTTTTTTGTTTTTTGTTTTTGTCGCAATATGTATAGCAGTTGAATGTTGGAACTGACTTTTGAAAGGCCTATAGGTGTATGGGCTCACACATATACGCATACAAAGCTTTTAGGGATGTCAAAACATGCATTTGTGAAATCTTTGTATTTGTATTTTGGGTTAATTATAATAATGTAAGCAGTAGAGAGATAAATTGCTTGGTTGAAAATATGTACCTAGTGTCATCAAGAAGAGGAGATTGACTTCAGTACTTAAGCGCTCATTGTCAGTCGCCCAATTGTGCTTCTGGAAACCTTCAGGAAAGAAGGGGTGAAGTGAAGGGTACCAAGGGCGACCAGATCCGAGGTGGTAGGCTCGGATATACGGGTCGCTAACATCTTCAGATCTTAATTCCGGGGGAACTCCCCACGGGCTTACCTCTCTCCACGGAGAGATTTATCTGAGGGTTTGTCCCACACCGAACTCCAGGGTAGACAATTCTAAAAAGTAAACCCCACCACACAAGCTCTTCCCGCCGAAATAAAATGAAACAGAAAATTCGCGGCATTGTATAATTCACTCGAGCATTCGTCTTATCAACCAGAGAAACTCGCGAAGTATCCTGAGATCAGGGTGTCCAGCCCAACAGAATTGAATCCAAGACTTCTCGAATGTGAGGCTCATACGTTACCATGGAGCAAACTCGCTCGGTAACTGGGGTGTGGTATGAATGTGTGAGGATCAATAATGTAGTGCACTGCATATCAGTTAGAAATATTGATAACACTAGCCAACAGTGAAAGTGTAACTGAGATGAAATAAATGCTTAACTATATCGATCACGCTGTTAACAAAAATGACAATAAAAAACTCGAATTAGCTCTCGTTTCCAGGTGAAAGAGGTACATTTAATCATACTTTATTAACATTCATTGTCAATCCCTTCCCATATAGCCTTTGAAGTCCCGCTTATGGTAGACAGAGTGATGAAGTTTCATGCAACAAAAGCTGTGTGTATTTTGGTGCTATTTTTAGCCCGACTGCTATCGACAAGGGGAAGGGAAAGGGAGGAGCGGATCACGTTTCATTTAAGTGTAATTTCAGTCTGTTACAAGCTGTGTTCTGGTCGTATGCTGGAAGAAAGATCGGCTTGAGCGTCAATCATTTGAATCAGCATCTCACAATGCTATGCACAAAGCACTTGTCAAATACAAGAATATAATGCTTCCTGCTCTTCATATAAAATTGGGCCTAATGAAACACTTTATTAAGGCCATGGAGAAAACTGGGGAAGCATTTCTCTATTTACGCTAGAAGTTACCACGTCTTAGTGAGGCGAAAATAAAAGAGGGGACTTTCATGGATCCCCAGATACGCAAACTGTACAAAGATGAGCCTTTCAAGACTATCCTGAACGGTGATAGATGTCCTTGTTCAAGTGCCAAGACTTTCTAGCAAGTGCTGCTACCATAGACGGGTGTACTATGTCCTTAAAGTTACATTTCTTAGTTTCCCACTTGGACTTCTTTCCTGACAACTAGTGATGCAAGCGACGAGCATGGGAAACGCTTCCACCAGCAAATTTTGAACTTGAAATGAAATGCTAGATAATGTGGAGTATATCGATGTCAGCTGATTACTGCTGAACATTAATCACGGAATCCCCACACAAAACTACAACTTCCCTGAAGAAAAAACAATTGACAAAAAGGTCCGTGTGTTTGTGTGTGTGTGTGTCTGTGGACAGCATAACTCAAAAACGAAAAGTAGGTTATAAAACCAAAGTTGGTATTTAAATTTAATGTCCTTCAAGGAGGCAACACAAAGATTTTGAAAAAAATTCCTCCACCCTAAACTACCCTTTACATAGAACATTTTTTGAAAATATTGATTTTCTTAACATGGCTCTAAAGCTTTTGATTAAAATGAAACATATTTGAAATATTTTTATGACAAGCGAAATGTATATCGTGAATTTTCTGACTATAGCCCATATAGTACTATTTACTCTGGATGACTTTTGCATAACTGGTAAATCGTAAGAGATAGAGCAAATCTTACTGTACAAAAAAAAAAAAAAAAAAAAAAAAAAAAATGTAAATCTTGTTGAAACACATAACCTATGTCAAAATAAATTTTTTTGTAGACCGAACCATTTCGGATATATTGCTTGTTATTTGTGTGAGTTTTGAAGAACTTATACTTCTGTCAAATGGAACATCGTTTTTCATTTTTTGTATGTTAACCATACAAAGAGAACGGAATTTGACTATTGCTCAAAGCCTACCCATTTCTCCTTCTACCTATAAGAAGATTAACAATAAGATAATTTCTGTAAATGTTCATCTCAACTAACAGGAAGAAGATATTGGAATAGGAATTTGTAAGAATGGTTAGTACAAGAGTAGAGAAAGTCATGTGAGTGCAACACATAAGATTTTTTAAATATATTATCTGCTCATGCGTATTAAATTTTGTGCTATGCTCCTAGAATTTTTCCAGCATGTGCTCCAATTATGTGACTTCAACTTCAATCTTTGGTTTCAAAATCTGAAAATTTGTGTAACTTTATAAGGGCTAAATACATAAAAAAGTTTTCAAAATATTTTCAGTGTCCATCAAAGTAAATAAATTACTTTGAAAATAATTAGTTTATCTTCCTGCCAGCGATTGAAGGGGTCTGTTGGACAATTAGACTTTATAAAGTAACAAAATTCTTGTGATATTTCATTTTTTGATGCGCATGGAGTAGTTTGAGTATTAAGGTATTTTTGCACTGTGAATAAATGAAAGTTAATTTTCTAAAAACTATAATTGTGCTGGAACTTTGTGTGATAGTTTATAACATAAACACCCCCAAATGTGCAAAGTGTTGATTTCATACTTATAAAAATATAGACAATTTGGATTTCAGTCCCGGGTTCCCTTAAGATCAATGAACAAACTACTTAGGAAAACATATTATTAAACAGTGCAAAGATAACGCACCTGATACTCTACCACACTGACAGGTGCAGGTTGAGCACTCTCTGGATCCACGACGACTTCCGGAGGTGCTTGCTCTTCCTGATTGTTGAACTTCGTCTCGAAGTTACCTAGAAGCTCTTCCAGGTCCCTCTTGATGTTGGCCTCCTGCTCCTCATCCACAGGAGGCTCTAGGTCTTCCTGCTGCACCGGAGTAGAAATTCCTTGCTTCTTTTGGGCCTCTAGTTCAAGCTGAGTGAGCGCTCTCAGGAGCGCACGTCGGAGCACCGGGTCCAGACGTAGAGGTTGTTGTTGTTGCTGCCAACTGTTGTCACTCTGCTTGCATCGTACCACCACAGAGAGCAGGCCGCACCATAACATCAACTTTATCTGCATAAAACAATAAATAGTGTCAGTCTTCCTTTCCTGTAGTCACTATATTTTAAATTCAACTTACAGCTTTAGTGTCACCAGAGCCGAATATCTGAAAATCAGCTTTGGGCAAATTGTGAATCGTACAGTTCCATAGTTATAGTTCCAAAGTTCCGTCCTTTGGCAGCAATGCCCATATAAATATGTTATGGCAATTGACTGTTATATCCAGGGCCCGGATTCTGATGAGTGACATGATATATTTTTATGGTGACCGGTGCTTAACCACCATTGTTCTCTTTCCTGTTATGCAAATAAGTTTTGTAGGCGCAAATGATATTTATATCACCAGCTTTACACCATCATTTCACGTGTTTAACTATACAACTTAGCAACCTCTAGCAAGACTCTGATTGAATTTGTGTTAATCAGCTGCTCCTGCCACCCGCTATTGAATTTTGTGTGAGTCATAATTGCTGCATTATGGATGTTGCTAACGTTTACATACATGTCATGCCCCAAATTATGAAAATATACGCTTATTGGATAATTGTTTGGTTATTTGATGTCATTCTGTATTTTATTTTACATTTTACTTCCTTATTTTGTAATTTCCTTGCCATTTACACCTTTATGTAGTAATTTTCTTTCATTTACATTCAGTATATAACGAGTTTTACATTTTACATAAGGATAACCCTTCAAGCATAAGAAATTTCACTATTCAACATTCAACTGAGGAATAAGGGTCTGTCTGTCACGCTAGGGATTCCGGCACATCAGCTGATGGTTTATTGTGCGCAAGACACTGGGGAAAAGGATAAGATGAAAGTATGCTATAGGTGGCCAGAACGCAACACAGGCGGAACTTTGGAGGGTTCCTAACAGGTGCAGGTGAATTCATCAGCCCAACGGTGCTCTAGGTCGCTACAGAGTGCCACCATCAGACAGGTGTGGCTCATCAAATAGTCCCCGTATATGGCCGGTGAAACACAACGCCTCCCCTCAGCCGAGCATCGTATTTCCAGAGCGCGCCCCACCGGCAACCCCGTGGGAAATAAGGGGGCTTTGAACACTCTTTGTTCGTATTCTTGCAAAAAAGTCGTTTTTCTATGTAATGTTAGTCTGGAAAGATTGTTTATGGGCGGTGGGGTGGCTATTGTTGGAGAGGCCTAATTTTATTAGAGCTGTATCATCCCAAACTAGGGATTAGCTATAGGCCAGTTTTCCCTTTTTGGCGTTCATGACTGTGTACAAGCAGTTGTTATCGTATGAAGTATCATTGGGCCTAAAGCCCTTATTCTCAATGAATTTTGCGTAACATGACAACACAAAAATTAATGCTACAGCTTTGTAAGACACGCTTCCAAAATAATTTTCTGAAATTTCTTTTCAGATTCTTCAGACAAGAACTTGAATATATTTATTTATTAAATTAATTTTCTCTCTTTAGTACCTACATACCTACTTATATAACTAATACCTTTCTATAATATTATGTACACCAATTAAAATAAATAAATATAGCTCAGGTATTTTTTTTTTTTGTAATTATATCAGTTTCAGAGACACTTGAGTTACCAAACTCAAGGCCGTGGTTATAACATAAATGAAGAAGTTAGAGTTCTCTGATTCTGCTGTGCAACATAACCGTAAGCCAAGGAATATTTGTTAACTTATTTTCGCCAGTTTTTAGAAATTAAATTTTTATTTTGTGTGCCTATTCTTTGATTACTTTGTCAGAATTTCCTGCTATGTAATAACTAACATTTGTTTTATTTGAGAACACTATTTTCATCGTTGTGAAGATAAAAATTAGAACCACTATAGCAAGAAGACCCGGGCATCTAACCATACATAATTCAACAACAGAAACAGATAAGCGCACCTTTTTAGGGGGATACCTCGCGCGCTGTGACCTCCAAACTAAAACGCTCCATACGATGCAATTTTTAAGTTGTCATAGTGAAACTTTGGAAATTGTTTGCCCAATTATATTCGATAAAACGGTTGTAATATAATTCAAATATAAGCTTAGCCTAGTGTTTTTACTATCTCTACTGGTAAGTAGAAGTATTGAATTACACCCAAAAATTCGATGTCGAAATTTCACCGGAAATATATTTTGAGATCCCCTGAATAACTAAAAAACGTAAAGTTGGCTAAAAACCAAAGTTGGTGTTTAAGTTTAATGTCTTTTAAGGATGCGACACGAAGATTTTGAAGAAAATAGCCCCACCCTAAACTATCCTTTACATGGAAAAGTTTTCGAAAATTTTGATTTTCTTGAAAATGGCTCTAATGATTTTGATTAAAATGTCATATGTGTGAGGCATTTTTTGACAAATGAAAATGTATATTTTGAATTTTCTGGCTATAGCTCCTGTAGTCGCATTTACTCTGGACGATTTTTGCATAACTGGTAAACCGGTAGAGATAGACCAAATCATACTGTACATAAAATGTAAATCTTACTAAAATATATAATTTATGTCCCGATAAATTTTCTTGTAGGTCGAACCATTTCGGAGATATTCCTTGTGATGTGTGTAAGTTTCGGAAAACAACTTTCGTGAAGTGGAACATCGTTGTTCATTTTTTGTATGTTAAGTGTACAAAGAGAACGGAATCTCAAAGCTTTAAAAGATTTGACTATCGCACAAAGCCTACTGTATTCTAACATTCCCCTTGTACCTACAAGGAAATAAGCAATTAGATAATTTGTACAAATGTTTACCTCAACTAACACTAAGAAGATATAGTATAAGAGTTTGTAAGAATTGTTAGTACAAGAGTAGAGAAAGTCATGTGAGAGCAACACATCAGATTTTTTCTCTTGAAAACTCAAAAGTGAACGAGGTTCATTTTAAACCTAATTAATTTAAAGCATATTTCTCAGCAAGTACATTTTATAGCCCAATAAGAGTAATACATTTTAAATTCTGTTTAAAAGTTATGAAAATTGCATTGTAAGGTGTATTTTTGGTAACATAGTTAATATTTTGTGTTTTAAAGCGCACAATATAGGGCCGACTTAACATATACTGTGGACCAAACCTTGCAACCACGCTTCCTTAAAAAAATAACACGATAAAAAGATTAAAATATTTTATAGGATATTGGGTTTTGGATAATTCATAAGTAAGGCAAACTTCTTTCATGAGCAGTTTATAGAATAACTCTGAAAATAAATTACAGGGGTGACAAAATTTTTTTGAACTACATCTCTTGCATAATAAGAATTACAAGATGCTCATTATACGAGTAAAATCATATTCGTTTTCTAAATGTTAATCTACTTTGGTTATTTTGACCCTCTGGTAACCTCTTTCTCCAGGCATGAGTGCTTAAATCTATGTGAAAATTATGTCATCTCATTCTTAAATAACGGATTATCATTCCTTTGGCAAGATCATGCATACTCAGCAAAGACACTTTTGTAATTTTCCAAGGAAGTGTCTTCGATAATTCATTCCAGTGGCTAACGGTTTCCCTCGATGTTTACTTGTTTTTATGGACGCTACCGGCTGAAGTTGATAGAAAGCAGGTGTTTATTCCTACACTGAGCATTTTTATGGCAGTAATGAAGCACTTTCACTTAGAGGAAAGATGTCAGCAATTTTAAGTGTTTGCACACAGAGCTGCAAATCGTACTTTCCAGTTGTTACACTGATCGGCTCTTCATGTCAGCACACCTGCCGATAATTTCGTAGACGCTTAGCGATTTGCAACGCCACTTTTCTGTTGTTGCGCGTTTAAGTAATCGAAAAATATTCTCTTCCAAATGCGTCATAATCGAGGAGAACAAACATTCAACAAGTGTATAGTATTAGAGGAATAATTGCATCGTTTATACAGCACTCCATACATGGCGTGGAGGCAGTGTGACTCTTCTAAATTGAAGGGCCCAAATTGGGATCTGGTTTGCATTACGTTGTCTGAAAAGCGTTCCCCTCGTCCACATTTAGCAAACCTCAGATTTTAAGGCAAGTGTCTATTTAATTCATGTAGTAACATGGAAAATAATTGCTGACATTCACGAATCACACAAAATGAAGCCTAATGCTGAGCTTGTCCTGAAGGGGTGATGGATGGTGTGTTTGTTTTTATTCTCTATTACGAACTTACAGTAAGTAGAGGAAGGACTACATTCCACCCAGAAATTCGACATCGAGATTTCACCGGAAATGCACATTTTGAGACTCCCTGAATCAAAATAAAACAAAGTTTAGAAAAAGCTACTGTGTCTATCTATGTGAGTCTGCTTGTAAACAGCATAAGACAGTAATGATATGGCGATTAAGTAAAAAACTTAGTATTTAAGCTAAGACTCTTTTAAGGATAGGAACGAACATTTTTAAGAAACTTCCCCGACTCTTAGTCCAAACAGCCTGCTCCATGGAAAATTTTCGAACATTTTGATTTTTTAAAATACAGCTCGAAGGATTTTCATTAAAATAACATATTTAAGGTATTTTAAGACAAATACAAAGTCCATCTTGAATTTTATGGGAAAACCACTTAAGTCCTGTTCATTGAATGACTTTTACATGCCGGTATACCGTAAGAGATAGAGAAAACGCTACACAAACAAGGTGAATCTCGTTGAAATATAACATTTATTGTTTTTATTTTTTATTTTATATGTATATATTTTTTGTAATTGGATTTTCAAATGCATATAGGTACTTTTCTCAAATGGGATGTCGTTATTGTTTTTTATCTCGTGGCCATAAAAATAAAACAATTTCAAAGCGATACATAGCGATCAGATCTATAAGAGTTTGACATTGCCTAAGCCCACCGTGTTCCTCTATTTTACCCAAAGGAAATATGTAATAAAACAATTTCTGCAAATGTTAGCATGAAGTAGAAAGAAAAATAAGCATTTCTAAGAAATTTCTTGAAGCATGAGAGAGAACATGAGGTGAATGCAACCATTATTATTAACTTATCAAACTTAGATCACGAACATAAGGGAGGAATTATAATGTAGATATCCAATTTTTGCATGGGATATCTAGCACTGCTTAGTAACCAAGCGTTAGAGAAAGAGCTAACCCAAAAGTGCGTTACAATCACACTGCTTTCTCCACTCACTACTATTTCTTTTCATATATATTCTGCACATCGTTCACATAAACGCTTAATTTTCTATCTGCTTTCTATGAGCATACAAGAGACAGTAAAATATTCAGTAATTGCTTGCCTTAATTTATATATTATTTGCAAAAGTTCAGGAGCATCAAAGGAATACTATTTGAAAGCATACTGATTGAAACATTGAAAGACTGAATGGAACAACAGGGAATATTTCGACAATGCCTACATTTTTGCTGAAGTAATTTTAGTCTGCTTTTTTATTTCAGTTCACATGGCAGTTAATGAAAATGAAGTTGACATATTTTTGTCTCAGTCATGTTATTTTAATCGGAACTTTCAGAGTTCTTGTTTGATAAAATAAAATAAAGCAAAAGAGTAGCCTAAAGTAGGGGACTGTTTTGAAAATCTACGCCTGACATTCATAAGTTTGTTTGAATAACGTTATTAATCCGAAGTTTGGTTTTGGAGTTTTCTGTTCACGGATACGCCAGCGGATATAAATACACAAGGGAACAATCTTTAAAAGTGTTTTTTTATAAAGGGGATTGTAAAACATGTATTTATTATGATCATTTTATATTTAAATGTTGGATCGGGTCGATGCGTCCCCTGTTAGTAACAAAGTAATAGCGCCATCAAAAAACAAAAAAGCGGTGAAATATGGCGCTTTTCCTGTACATTAAGATATTCTGTTCTCATGTATCGACAGAAAGCAATGCAATCTTGTGTAATATTATTGTAAGAAGCACGTGTTTCAGAAAGTTATCATTGTCGAAGCATGTTCGATGTATTCGTGCTCTGCCCTCAGAACAAATTGCTGACCCCAGGTGTGGTTTCTTTATTAGTTCTCACGAGAGCGAAACGTGTACCTGACCTGCAACTTGCTTGTAATTCCTTAACAACATCATAGTTTTAATCGTGATCGCTGTATTTGGGCTTCTTGTTTAGCTTCCCTTGTAACCAACTTTATTGCCAGAGTATTATGGCAAATCCATACTAATATATAGTACCTATATTATGCAACGAGAGCATAATAAAATTGCCATTATACTGAAGTTTTATACTATATATGCTCGACCATGTGTCAAGTTTAAAACATAATATTTACGCTACATATTATTGCCACTGGTGTCCGACATTTTAATCATGTATTTGTTATTCGATTATATATACAAGAATCGATAGTTGCGCCTTCAACTTTTGTTGTTATGTTAGTCCTGGTACAATGATACAGAGAGTTTAAATGTTATAACCTTAAAAAGAAGCAGATTTTCAATGAACGAGAAGACAAAGGCGGCGCCGTGGCCGAGCGGTTAGCGCGCTCGCCTACCACCTAGGCGGCCCGGGTTCGATCCCAGGGACCCGCATGTGGTATTCGTGGTGGACGAAGCGGCGTCAGGGCGGGTTTTCTCCGGGTACTCCGGTTTCCCCCGCCATCTCATTCCACCGGTGCTCCATCTTCATTCCATGTATCATCAGTGTCACCGCCTGCGGTGCCGTAGTAGTAAAAGCGGGCGTTAAACACTACAAACAACAAGAAGACAAATTGAATTTATTGGAATGTTATTTACAATATTAACACTAATTATTAATAAACAGAGTAGCTTTGTTTCATATATGGGAATCTATACTTCCGCTTTCAGCTGCGTGAGATTGTGCGCAGACGGCGAAGTATTGTTTAGTACATGGGGATCTTTTGATTGGTGGATTAGCAGGGTCGTTATGAACTGGTGCACCTTTGATTGGTGGATAGCAGTATCGTTTTGATGTGTGCATATGAGAGTAAGCACGAAAACCACTCAGCCGGTTTTAATCAGAGACGATTCGTCCATAACAGCTGCAACACTGCCAGTTTAACAAACAATTAATTGTTTTTTGTATGTCTTAGAGGAATGTTTGCATCTTTTAAATATTTTGCTACTTCTTAGACGACTTGGATCGTACATATTTCACTTACGGAAGCGAGCGAATGCGCAAACTCTGAGCAGTATTTGGCTGTCTGTGGCGTCTCGGCGCTGCAGCGGTAGGAAGATCATTTGTCTCACTACCAGAAGAAGGCGAGCTTGGTCTGAGATATCAAACGGAATTTGACCTGTTTATCTCTCACATAATCAATTTATTTACTACGAAATGTAATCTACATAGTCTAAGAGCACAGCAACTTTTCGAACACACTGTATAATGACTGTCAAAAGGTGGCGCTTGCAACCGTTGCGTTAAGAAAGTTTGAAAAAGGTCACTGATTTTATGAAAGTTTTGTAAATACTGTACCTAATGCATATTGTAATATTGTATACGGCAGACTGTTTATTAAAGATTAATATATGGACTTGGAATACAATATTTTTTCTTCCTTTCGCTGCTTAAAATAGTTAACATTGCTTAACACACACACACACACACACACACACAAAAAAAAAAAAAAAAAAAAAAAAAAAAAAAAATGTTTTTAAAAATGGCTCTGGATCGTTTAGTTTGGTTAAACCTAGTACTATTGTAATTGTATAAGCATAGAACACTAGAAATCAGGGAACTCACATTTTATGATTAATAACGAGACTATTATTTCTCTCGATGCTCGTAGACTCTTTTCCAAAGACACACACACACACACACACACACACATACACACACACTCTCTCTCCCTGCATCTCTCTCTCTGTAAAACATCACAATAATTCAACTCATTATGACCCCTCTTCCTGTAACATAAGGAAGAATTATGAAATTTCTTTGGTCTGTGTTTAGTGATTGTAAAAGTTCATTAGAAGTGCAGAATTCCAGGGTTGCAGATAAATAAGTTTAACAAATGAAAATCGCGTATTTTCATTATCTACTAGCTGAAATACCTACCTACCCGACGCTGTCCATGGTTTGACGATTTTATTCTTACAACGTTTAGACTTACGTTGTATACTCTAAAGAACCCAATATAAACAAAATGAATAAATATACAACAAAACCAGGAAAACACCATGCAAAAGCACTGATAAAAGACTCCAAATACCACAGGAAGAAAAGCAAGCAGAGAAAGATGTGTGAATGTAAGACGTTGCATTTCTATGTCAATCATATAGAAAATTGTATGAATTCTTGGTAGAAGATGGAGTAGAGAAATAAATGCGATTGTGTTAAGTAAAAGAAATGTGAGTAGAGAAAATCCTGTGAATGTGATGCGTAGCATTTCTATTTCAGTCATAGAAAATTGTAAGAATATTATTTTGAAGGGCGTTTATCGCGTTTCGTAAAAGAAAAGTGAATAGAGAAAATCATGTGTTGCATTTCTATTTCAATCATAGAAAATTGCATTAATTGTATGTTGAAGGGCCAATAAAGAAAGACGTATTTCGATTGTGATTGTATTTCATAAAAGAAAAGTGAATAGAGAAAACTGTGTGAATATTACGTTGTATAGTAAAATGGATAGCATAGAAACCTTCTCCATGTAAAAATACACGTATGTGCCGAATTTCGTGGTGATAGGTCAAGCGCTTTAGGAGGGCATAGGAGATAAACATACAAATGTTCAATTTTATTTTCTCTACCCTACTATGTGCGAGTAGGTATTCTATCCCACCCAAAAGTTCTAAGCCGAGATTTCACAGGAAATATATATTTACAGGCCTCTTGAATACAAAAGGAGCATTTTAAGAAGACGGTTCGTGCGTGCGCGCGCGCGCGCGCGCGCGTGTGTGTGTGTGTGAGTGAGTGTTTCTTTTTGAGAACAGCGTAACTGAAAAACAAAAAGTCGGTTGAAAACAAAATTGGCATTTAAGTTGAATATCTTTCAAGGATGCGATACGAAGATTTTGACGAGAATTCATCCACTCTAAACTACCCTTTACATGGAAAAGGTTTTGAGGATTTTAATTTTCTCGAAAATGGCTGAACGATTTTGATAAATTCCATATGCTTTAAGGAACTTTTATGACAAATGAAATGTATATTTTGAATTTTCTGACTATAGCTGCGTACTCCTATTTAGTCCTGATGAGTTTTGCGTAACTGGTAAACCGTAAGAGAGAGAGAGAGAGAGAGAGAGAGAGAGAGAGAGAGAGAGAGAGAGAGACCAAATCTTACTGTACAAAAACTGTAGATCTCCTTAAAACACACGTTATGTCCAAATAAATTTTTTTGTGTAGTGAACCATTTCGGAGATATTCCTTGTTATTTGTGTGAGTTTTGCAAAACTTTTCTCAAACGGAAGATCGTTATTCACTTTTTTATCTCTTGGCCATGCAAACAGAACATAATTTCAAAGCCTTTATATGGCAACCAGCTTTATACGATTTGACTATCACTCAAAACCTAGTGTATTCCTATATTCCCCTTTGCACCTAGAAGGAAATAAGAAATAACATAATTTGTGCAATTTGCAATTTTGAGGATTAAGGAATAAGAATTTGTAAGAATGGTTAGTACAAGAGTAGAGCATGTCATGTTAGTGCAGCACATCAGATTTTTATGTATGGAATATAGACTAGAGGGGAACACTTTTTCATTACTCCCTGTATGTAATGCAGGGATCGATTTAGCATGAGTAAGTGAAGTGGCTCGTTCCTTAATGATACACATGTATATACTACATAACTACACATGCGAGCATATAAAAGTTGGATACAATAACAAGCTCCTTTAACAATTTCTGCTAACCCGAACAAAGGATTAAAGGATGGTAAATTCTCTGATGGTTAGAGAAGATTTTAGACCACTAAAAGGAAAATAACCTTCTCAAAGCGCTGTTATGAAATAGCAAAAGCATTTAAGTACCCACTTTTGAACTTGTGCACTTTTGTATGCTTCTGAGAATTCCTAACGTCGGCAACATGAAGTTAAAAGCCCTAGTCGACATGTAATTGAATGTACAATATGGGAATATGGGACCGTTTACCATTAGCATTCAGTTGAAGGGGAGCAACAAGAAAAGATAAAGTTAACCGAAAATAAAGATAGAAAGAGGAAAATTGTTTCATATAAGAATGTTTCAACAGGAAAACCAAAATACGTTGTAGGTATGTGGTCAAAATATCTGATGTGCTGCACTCACATGGCTTTCTCTTGTACAATATTCTTACAAACTTTTGTGCCTTCATCTTCTTCATGCTAGTTGAGATAAACATTTCCAGAAATTATTTTTGTTTCTCATTTTGTTGTAGGTAAAAAAAAAAAAATAATATCTGCCAGCTATGTCCAGATCCCTAATTTCTTATATCTGGATGTAGTGTGCGGATATTTTCATTTATTTAAACTTATTTATTACAATTTGTTCACAATAGAATGTGCAGAAGTTACTAACCTAAATTAAACTAAATAACAATAAGGAAAATTGGTGATATTGTAAAGTTATATGTGATCTCATAGTATTCATGTAGTTTATTGTTCCCTAGTCGCTGCTATTCGTCTCTGGTAGGCTGTCCAAGTCTCATCAGGTTGTCGTTTTGGCCTCGTTCTTCTCCTTTCTGCTTACAGTTGGTTTGACAATCTTAACGATCGACGGGATGGTGCTACAACAGTCGCTGGAGGTGTATAAAAATTTCTTAGATTTCTTTCTTGTTCAGTTTGTCTTAAAGATCTTTCTGCTATACTAATTTGAGTCGCTAACTCATTTAAAGTATTTAGATTTTCCTTATTCCTGACCATTTCCGATAAAGTGAGGTACATGAGCTTTTCCCTGTTAGATTGTCCTATTTCACTGTATTTCTGACAGTTAAACATTACATGCTCAGGAGTATCTTCTGTATTGCATCTGGTGCACATTTCAGAATTGATGATACTAAAACGTTTTAAGTAAGTGCCATATGGCCCATGGCCCGTAATATAGTGTAATATAGTAATTTTGTTGTAGGTGCAAAGGCAATGACTTTGAGTTACAGTCAAATCTTTTAACGTTGGTCGCTATATGAAGGTTTAGAAATTCCGTTCTCTTTGAATGGCCAACAGATAAATAGGTGAATAACGAACTTCCACTTGAGAAAAGTTTAACTGTTGCAAAATTCACGTAAATAACAAGGAATATCTCCAAAATGGTTCACTACACAAAAAAAAATTTATTTGGACATAACGTGTGTTTTAAGGAGATCTACAGTTTTTGTACAGTAAGATTTGGTCTCTCTCTTACAGTTTACCAGTTATGTAAAAGTAAACAGGACTACGCGGCTATAGCCAGAAAATTCAACTATAAATGTCATTTGCCATAAAAATATCTCAAAAATATGGCATTTTAATAAAAATCGCTGTAGTCGTTTTTGAGAAAATAAACATGTTCGAAAAATTTTCTATGTAAAGGGTAGCTTAGGGTGAAGCAATTTTTTTAAAAATCTTCGTGTCTCATCCTTAAAAAACATTAAACTTATAAACTTTGGTTTTTAACCGACTTTTCGTTTTTGAGTTATGCTTTTCACAGACAAAGCTTTTTCTAGAAATGCTTTCTTTTATTCAGGGGGTCCTCAAAACATATTTTCAGTGGAATCTCGACTTCGAAATTTTTGTTCAAATACGATACTTCCTCTACTTACTATACGTAATAGAGAAACTAAGAAAAGCTGTGTGTGTATCTTCTGTGATCGTATAGTGTGTGTGTATGTGTGCGCGCGCGCTTTAAAATATTTAACTACCACTCAAAGCCTACTGTATTCCCATATTCTCTTTGCACCTACAAGAAAATTACAAATAAGCTAATTTCTGCAAATGTTTATCTCCACTATCATAAGGAACACAGAGAAATTTGGAGTTTGTAAGAATAGTTGGTACAAGATTAGAGAAAGTCATGTGAGCGCAACACATCAGACTTTTGCTAAACATGCTTTATTAGCGTCAGTGGACTTCAAAACGTATATTTTTGATGAAGTCTCTACTTTGAATTTTAGATGGAATGCAATGCATCCTCTACTTACTCTACTACAACAAAAGTAAAAGAATATGCAGCACAGTATTCAGGCCATCACCAGACAGCACTTCAGTAGCAAATAAATCACCGTCATGTCTCTAGCCTGTAGCAAATAGCATTTAGGTACGTAGTTATGATTTAACAATTAGTAAGTTTCTAACAACCGTTTTCAAAGAGTTGCTTGAGGTATCAGCTTTCAGCTTTTAACGCCTTCTCTTGCGTAAGTTGAAGACACGTATTTCTGGGTTACACACTCTGAGGACTGAAGAAAAATAATATTTGTCTTGTTGAAGAGACAAGTGTTTGTGGCAGGTATGTACATACATATGAATGTTTGATGTAGAATCTGCCCGCAGGTGAAAGCTGTGCGATATTGGTCGAGGGAAGAAAGTGTGTGTCCTGCCAAGAGGTGCCATTTCTCTTGTGTATGCGGGAGGTCATTAATATTCTGTGCGATGGAAATTCTTGGCTTAAGAAGATGTCTCCTCGTGTTGCTAGGAAGCATCAGAGAAGTTGGCTTTTGTTCTAGGAGAGATTTTCGAACACTTTTAGAGTGCTTAGAGGTTATCACAGTGTTTTGTTTCAAGAAAAACGTAACCCTGCTCATGGAGATAGTACATTTTTTTGTTTGTTTATTTAGAGTCGCTTCAACAATTAGGTCACATCGCGACTATTTTGTATAATACAGTGGCATACAATAAATTTGTTAGAATTATTTAAACAAAATGGTTATAATAACACTAATGAATAAATCAATATAACAATGGTATCCTTAGAATTAGATGTTCGTATGCAAGTTTGTACTTTTGAGGAATAGTAATACGTGTATGAAGTTGGATGGCGTGTTCAGAATGGTAGATAAGTCTCCAGTGATGTGATGAAGCTGTCATTGTGTAGCGTATTGCTTGCATTCTGTGAGGAGATGTTTTACTGTGAGGCGGGTGTTGCAGACTTCACATTGTGGTGGCTGGCCTTTGCTGAGGAGGTATGAGTGCGTTAACCTTGTATGACCAATGCGGAGACGTGCTTTTTCCTGCTAACAGAGTAGACAGGGGAAGAATTAGTGTCTTCTTTGCTTACCATGTGTAGCTTTTCTGGAGGCGATTGATTCCAGGTGTTTCCATTTTGTTTTGATTACTCTGGAGAAGTATTTTGTAATATCATTGCTGTTCATCTGTGTCTGTTAGCTGACTTGCTTCTGTAGCAGCTTTGCCCTTTATTGCCCTTAAGGCCGCAGTGTGAAGGGACCCAAATGAAATTAACTATTTTCTTTTTATTCAGAGCAATGGAATAAACATTGTGGATATCTTGAAGCAGTTGAAGGTCAGTTGATCGGTCTCTGAGATTTTGGAGAGAGCTTAATGGATCGGAAATGATAAGAAATTTACTCTCACTAGACTGGATGATGTATGTCAAAGCTTGCTTAAGTGTGATCCAAGGATTAGGGGAAATCCTCCGGCACAGAGAACCCCAGTTAGACATCCAGAGACTGAGCAGTAGCACACTAGTAGCAATGCACGAGGCCAAGAACGTAGACGCCCGAGTTACACTATCTTTGCGACAGTCGCTTTCATCATGATCTATCTACGAACTGTGGCAACAGTGAATGTGAATGGGTGCAGAAATCTAGTAACCCAAAAACTGCTCAATAGTTTCCTCCAGGTGAACAACATTGACATATGCTTTCTCCAAGAAGTAAATACTTACAACTTGGATGCTCTTTACAATTACGAGTATAAAGTTAACCTAGGTTTAAACGGCAGAGGAACGGCAATAGTGTACAGGAAGGAACTTCCCCTGCAGAATTTTCAGATGGATCCCGACGGCCGGGTCCTCTCCGCTACTTTGGAAGAGACCGTCCTGGTTAACATATATGCTCCAGCTGGGACACAGAATAGACACGAGAGAGAGTGTTTCTTTCAAACCGATGTAACCCCGCATTTGCTACAAGGCAAGGAACTTCTGCTAGCAGGCGACTTCAATTGCACCCAGCAGGCGAAGGATCAAAAAGGTGCTACGAATTTTAGCATCATGCTACAACACCTAGTGTCACAGTTGCAACTGCTTGACGCATGGGAGATCAAGCATGGGAATGAAAGGGAATTCACTTTTATCCGCAACACTTCTGCCTCACGCATCGATCGACAGTATCTATCTCCCGGAATGGCTCCAAATGTCCATCGAATTTGGGTCATTCCGGTGGCTTTTAGCGACCATCATGCACTGCTATGTCAATTGCAAATAAATGAAATAAGGCATGAGACGGCCGGCCGTGGCTACTGGAAACTCAATAATTCTATGCTGGAGGACACAGACATTCGGGAACAATTTCAAATCAAATGGCTTCAGTTACAGTCGGCCTTTAGAAGTTCAACTCGAAAGAGTTTTTGGTGGGTGAACACGGCAAAACCAGCGATTCGTTCCCTATTTAAATCCATGGGTATTGTGAGGGCACAGGCCAAGAAGCAGTTACTGCATTTTTACAATGAGGCGCTGTGGGGGCTGCATCTGAAGCAAAGGGAGGGCGATGAGGTGCAGACGGAGATAAAAAAAGTAAAAGAAATCATCAAATTAAAACACTTACACCAAAAAAAAAAAAAAAAAAAAAAAAAAAAAAAAAAAAAAAACAACAAAAAAAAAATACAAAAAAATGTGCAAAAAGTTCGCAGGAGAATATGGAATAATATTTAGGAAGTTTCAGTTGAAGTTTCTTATCTGGGGTGATTACAGCGCATCCAGTACACTTCCTAGAGATTATAAGGATGTGGTCCCTACAACAGATTACTGGACGTAGATAGGTATTCTGGCTTCAGGTAATCCGTATTAACATTGTTAATGTGGTGTGTGTGTGTGTGTGTGTGTGTGTGTGTGTGTGTGTGTGTGTGTGTGTGTGTGTGTGTGTGTGTGTGTGTGTGTGTGTGTGTGTGTGTGTGATCTTGGAAATAACTAAACCGATTTTGTAACTTTTTTCAATATTGAAAACCAGCGTTCTTCCGAACCAAAACAGACTATAAAATATATCCAAAAAAGTTAAAACTGGTGTTATATTTTCATACTACTCAATGTTTAACCACGTTTCGTTCAATGAACATCTGGAGAGATTTTGGCACTTTATTGCCTTCATATTATTGTTTCTACTCACTATTCTTTCAGAAGCGGATTCTTCTATTTCTTGTTAATATAAGTAAGCCTTCATTACCCATTTCATTGTACATATAATAGAAATACAACAAGCTAAAGCGATATTCAAATATTTTCAAAGCCGGTAGCAATCTGACGGCTTTGAATTCCTTTCTCTTTGCACGGCCAAAGGGTTAAGGGTTAAGAGCGTCCTAGAAAAGATTTTGTTTTGCTTTGTTTGTTGGCTTGGGGATATTTTCTTGAAAAGCTTTAACATTCATGAACGGTGTCCGTTTCAAGTATGAAGTACGTTACTTACTCAACTTTTGGTTTACACACACTTGCAAAATTTCCATATAGCATTTTTGAATCAATCACAGATAGGCCGTCACAGATAGATAAACAAAGAAATAGGATTGAGTGTACTAATTATAGGGATATTTCTCTTTTATTGACAGCATATAAATTGTTCCATAATTTTAAAAAAGAAATTGCAGTAATTTACCAAAAAAATGATATGAGAAACACAATGGGTTCAGGAAGGAGAGGTCATGTGTGAACGCAATTTTTACAGCAAAACAAAACATAGCGAAAAGAAATGAACACAACCTGAAAACATGTGTACTATTTCTAGACTATACGAAGGCCTATGACAAAGTTGACCGCACAAATTGTGGCAAATATTAGAAGAATACTTTAAATTTGAGACCCTACAAAACACTAAAAATGTGTTTCACAATAACGAAGACGTGCATAGTAGAAACAAGGAGGGTTGATTCATGTGTGTCGTTTTTGGTTACTCAACTTTAGAATTTCTGAACTCACACTTATTATGAAATTTAATAAAGGCACAGAAAGGCTTGGCTGTTTCCTTTAACGCAAACTCGCTATTAACTAGCTGAGCCATATACGGCGAAGTCATGATCCTCCTGGTTCCGGCGCTCTTTTGTTTCTCACGACTGTCGTAGAGGTTAAACCCCAGCGCTTCCTTTGTATCTTTCCACGCCCTCTTTTCTTTGCCTAAGGGCGGTAGTGCTAACAGACATCTCGCCACAATTCCTTCGATACTGCAACCACACGTCTATTGTATGCGAATCATTAAACACATATGTGAGGTCAGACGGAGGTCATACGAACATCCTTAAACCAAGTTCTTCAATTGTTTCACAACAAACTCGCATAGCGGTTTCTCACTTTCTATAAGGCTGATTATATTTTTTAGCGGCGGAACTAGTTTCCTATCTAGAAAAGCCTTAATCTCTTTTAGCATTCTTTGATGATAACAAAAGCATTTTAAGAATGCCAGCTGACGTCTCCATCTGGGCTGGGGTTTTAAGATTAAATAGTTTCTCTTTCTTTGCCTCAAGGCATCAGCACATCTCATCGGATTCAAGGGCGTGTACCTCATGATATTGCTTCCCTGTAATTTTTAGTAATACATTAATTTCTACATTTTCAGTGGTCACCCTTGAGAAAAATCTAACGATACAATTTTTAAACAGAGTGCGGAACGAATAGTTTTCCTTTCTGAAGCCCCAACAAGATTGCATGGAACGTTTGCTGATGATCGATATTTACGGCAGACACACAATTTATGGCGGCTGATAGCTGACAACTTCATGGTCAGATTATTATTTTCTCTACGTTTAGTAGAGGAAATATTGTATTCAACCCAAAAATTCGATGTCGCGATTTCACCGGAAATAAATGTTTGAGGGCCCCTAAATCCAAAAAAGCATTTTAGACAAAGATCAGAGCGCGCGCGCGTATGTATGTGTGTGTGTGCGTGTGTGTGTGTGTGTGTGTGTGTGTGTGTGTGTGTGTGTGTGTGTCTGCCAGTCTGTCTCAGACTGTGGACAGCAAAACTCAAACTCGAAAAGTCGGCTAAAAACCAAGGTGGGTATTTTAGTATTTAACCATTTAATGTGTTTCAAGGATGCGACACGAAGATTTTGAAGAGAATTCCTCCACCCTAAACTACCCTTTACAGAATTTTTTTCGAGAATTTTGATTTTCTTGAAAATAGCTCTAACAATTTTGCTTAAAATGCCATATGTTTGAGATATTTTTATGACAAATGAAAATTATAACTTGAATTTTCTGGCTAAGCCTATTAATTCCTATTTACTCTGGATGACTTTTACATAGCTGGTAAACCGTAGGAAACAAAACACACAATTTATGTCTGTATAATTGTTTGTAGAGTGAACCGTTTCGGAGATATTCGTTGTTATTTGTGAAAGTTTTGGAGAATTTGTACTTCTGTCAAATGGAACATCGCTATTCATTTGTTTATGTTAACCGTGCAAAGAGAAAACTTTAAAAGATTTGACTGTCGCTCAAGGCCTACTGTATTTTAATATTTCCCGTAGCACTTGCAAGAAAACAAGCAATGAGATAATTTCTACAATGTTTATCTCAATAACACGAAGAAGATATAGAAATAAGGGTATGCAATAATGGTTAGTTCAAGAGTAGAGCAAGTTATGTGAGTGCAGCACATCAGATTTTTTTTTCTTGTTGCGCAAATAAATTTTGTGGGCGCAAATGGTGTTTATATTACCGCCTATACAATGTGATTTGATAGCGCGTTTAACTATACAACTAGCAAGACATGGCAAGCCTTTGAGTAGATGTTGTGTTAAGGTTACCAGACGTCCGGAAGTGCCCTACACTTTAACCATCTGTCCGAGGTTCGGGGGGAATTTTTGAAAAGTTTCTAGTGTCCTACATTTTCAAAACCAAGCAGTGATAGAAAATGAACTGGAAACTGAAAAAAAAATAGAAATGAATAACTGATTATTAGCCACAGCTGAAACTTACTATGGCAACATTAGTAATATTAAATAAGAGATTGGCAACGCAACATTTGCACTCCGAGACAAAAGATTGCTGTTCTGTAGAGGCAAAGATATTTTCATTTTGGCTGCCGAAGAATAAGGAAGTGGAAAGTAAATCGTCTTCTAAGAAACCAAACTTCACAAAATTCTTCCGGAATTTCACAAAGGTTTCTTTTCTCAGCCCGCCTCATACAATCCATGGAAACAATATCGTCACATGTGTGAGTACTTCAGTAGGGTTAGGAATAGAAAAGAATAGATTCGTGTATGTGTTGTGAGCATTTGGAGCTGACAATACATACATGAATCTTGTGAGATAAGTCGATCAGAGGGTAAAAATGTACTCACCAAGTTAAAGTCGTATTAATTGCGCAAGATTAGTTCTTCAGAGAACTATAACTGACTGTTGACATTGTACGTTTCAGGATTTTAAGAAAATATAAATGTATATGCCAAGGGCATACATAGTGTTTAAATGACGGCTTTACATATTTTTGCATTGACTGATAATGTCCTACATTTTTGTAAAATGTCCTACATTTTTTATTATTGTGTCCTACAGATCCGGTAACCTTATTTAAGCAGCTCCTCCTGCCACCCGCCATTATATTTTATGTCTGCTATAGATGCACTGTCCATAACAGGGCTGGGGATGTAGTGCTCGGAGAGCGCAGGCAAAAAGAAAAAGAAGGTCGCTCAAGGTAAAGCGCCAGTCACCCAGCCCTGGTCTATAACCTCGTTTTGTGGAAGCAAGATATTTCTTTCTTATTACCTTCTTATGGGTAGATAATCTGGAGATTAGTAAAGAAAACCAATTCATTTTCTATTTCCTTTATAAATAATAATAGCAATTTAATACTACAAGACGTGAAGATGTTTCTAATGGAATGATTCTTAACAAGTTTCATTTTTAAAAACAGAATTGCGCATGTCTTTAGTTAGAAAGAAAAACTACTTGGAGCAATGTTTGAGAGACAGAATCGGAACTGAAAAATGCAATGCCACAGCTGGGATTTGAACCACAGATCCTCCGCTTTGTTGGCATAAATAATAATTACTGGGAGAGGTTTTGGAAATGTAAAGTGCTGGGCGTGGGTATGAATGCAGCGGGAAATAGTAAAAAGTGTGAAAGATGAGTGCTGTGTTCAAAATTAGACCGACAAACTTTTAAACCCGAGAAATGGCTAGTGTCTTTGCGAGAGTACGGCAGAATAGGGCACGCCGATGCACTCTTTGTGTTAATCGCAATGGGCGTGCGTTCCAACATTTACTTTGAATAGTAAAGCTGTGATTACTTGTAAACAATGAGATGTTTATGTGTTCTGTGTTTGTTTTTTGGATTAAGATTGTGTGCCTTACTAACATAAATGCAATACTAATTTACATTGTTGATTTTGCCGTAAATACTTAAACTGGGTGGGAGGCAGTAATCTATGACATTAACTCGTCTAGCGCTTTAACGAAGTACCGCAGCAAAAAAACTTTCCTTAACAAAAAGTGTTTAAAATAATCTCATCTATTAATTCCCAAAGTTTATTGGTGAAATTTTGGGACACCCTATGTACACCCAGACTTTACTCGCAGATGCATACAAATTTTCTCTCTGTGTAACATTAGTATACTTAATTATGAACAAAGTGCACTGTATGTCTATTGTATTTAATATGTTCTTACTAACATTTTATGCTTTTATAACCAGACGGAACTTCTATGCATAATTTAACGATCACATTTCCTTTATTCAGAGTTGCTAACATCATTCTATAAAAGTTGCATAGCCCTGCGAAGTTTCCAGCAGCGTACGAGGAGTCTCTTTATGACACAACGCAAGGGAGTGTTTCTGACACATCGTACATGTCTACCAGAGGCACTTGCAAGGGAAAATAGAACAAATGTAGAGCACCGTGCTCAGAGCAAGGGACTGCTTTGTGAAATTGTATTTTGCAGTGAACAGAGCAGGTATTCAAGCTCTTGCTACATTTCATCTTTACAATGATGGAATAAATAAATAACTCATTTTCATATAGAGAGTGAGCAATTTCTAAAATGCAAGAACGTAAATGTTTTGATACACTCCAACTTATGTGCTTGTCTTCTAAAATTTTAGCCAGTTCAAATTCCTTATTTGTTGTTTCTCTTACACTCCAGGCTGCAACTTTGAGGTAGTCTGATATCCATTTAAATTTTCCAGATTTCTTTGCTAAGGTCGTCTTATTTTGATTCAATCCATTTCCGAGGCTAATATGGGCACTACATGTAACTTTATTTTTGCCTTCTCTTGCGGCTTTGGAAGTCTCCCTCTCCACGTCTCTCTTTAGAGAGAGTATTATTATCCACCATAAAATTCGATACTTGGATTTAACTAAAGAAACATTTCAAAACGAAAACTTGTGCTTAAATATAGCATTTTTGGGGACGCAATGTGTATATTTGAACGAAATTCTCCTCCTTTCAATGATCATTTACACGGACTATTTTTTTCATCAGATGAACTGGTAGAACATTGTAAAAACCTGGTTCTGAAGTGTTTCAGGGACAGGATATCATTTCATTGAATGAAAACATTTTTTGCTGTTAAAGGGGAATATTTTGCAAAACAATAAAATCATTTAACATTTATAAAAGTAATCCTTGATTGATTGCCTAAAAATGCCGCCCTCGTATGACCCTAATTCTGTTTTACAATAAAGCTACCGAGGCAGCAGAAATAAACAGCGAGTTTTATATGGGACACACATTACGTTTTTATCTTTGGGGCCACAGAAAGTTACCTGCAAGCCCACCTGAGAGAGAGAAGCTTGGTGGGTCACAAGGTTCAAGAAATGTCAACTTCACGGCGTGTCTTAAGGAGCGGTCCTCTAATTGCCGTGAAAGATCTCCGATGTTGTAGTTTTGACATATGCCACCAAGAGATATAGCAATAGCCTGCAGCTGTTGCATTTTGTTCTTGGGAACATGTTTCCGAGTCAAAGGGAAACCGGTGAGAATCATGGTCTATAAAGCAGAAGAATTAGCGAAAGTTTCTCCATATGGTAGCACATGGCGAAATGATGGCTCGTTGAAATACAGTTGAGCCATTACACTAACGAGACAATTTGTCATTCCACACAACTCGATAACATTGTTATACATGTTGGTCTGGGTGGGTGGCTCAGTTGGTTAGACGCTGGTCTACTGATCCCAAGGTCGCGGGTTCAAATCCGGCCCAGACCGATGGTTTTTAAGTGTGCTTGAAAACGTCAGCTCCATATCAGTAGATTTACTGGCATGTAAAAGAACTCCTGCGACACGAAATTCCGGCACACCGGCGACGATGATGTGATCCTAGCAATTGACAGTGCCGTTAAACAAAAAAAAAGTGAATTTATGGACAGTGTTCACTGTCATATTTTAAGTGTCACAGCAGGTTTTATATGTGAGGAAATGTACTTCACAGTTATTGCTAAAAGAACCTCAAAGCAAAGATAGAGTATATAGAGCAGTGATGTCCAACCTTGTCTCTTTGGAGACGCTTACATAATTAGGTGCTATTCCCACATACGTGACGCTGTGTTTTACACATTTCTGTTAGAAATTAAACTTTTAATGACATTTTAACATTAAATTGTGGCTAAATTAATTCGAATGAAAGTAAACAAAGCACTGTAGCATTGTTCGGACATATTTGTGCGAGACAAGACACTAGATCGAATATTTGATACAAATTTTTTTTCGGCGAAACGTCTCTTAATTGACAATAATTGTACTGGACATATTTGCTAATCTTAACATGTAAAATCCATGGTTAACGTATGGCCAAATAGTACCTTCCACCCGGTATTTGCAGTTAGATACTGAAAGCTCTCGGCATCTTGTGAAATTTGCACAAAGTGAACAGTAAAAGAGAATAATTAATGAATTATAAAATAGCCTCTCCCTTGATACTGCATGTTTAAAAAAGGTTTCTAAATGTTCGTTAGTTGCATATCTGTCACAGTTTATACTGTCTGTTCACCAGCTCATGCTCTTAGCGGAATGGAGGGGAGAGGAGAGATATTCCATGTAGTATAACCCGAGTTTTGTGAACTTCCGCGTAAACGTTATTCTGCTAGTAACGCTGCTGAGTTACCTCCAATGTTTTTCGCGCTATGTTTACTCACTACTAATTTCTCTTAATTTCAGTTGTAAAATTGCCGGAGTCACTAGTTTCATGTCGGAAGTAATGAAAAAAGTTAAATCTCCGCCTAGGAATGCTGTGAAATCTGCTATGGTATTGCGGTTGCAGAACAAAGGGGTTCAGAGTGGCAGTTCTATGACTAAAACAGACCTTTATATCATGATTGAAAGAAACACACCTACAGAGATTTTTAAAGCGGATGCATTTTTGGTTTTTTTGAGCGACACTGTCGTTTGCTTGCCCCATACATGTGTGATCTCAATCCCATAGAACTAGCTTGGGCCAAGGTAAAATTGCACGATACAACGCTCGAGGATATATCACTCGAGACCGTAACAGACAGAAGGATTTTTTTAAAAATATAGAAAAGGTAGAATATAGTTAGCAGGAGAAAGACGGAGCAGTTGAAAACATCCTTCTCCGTTTTATAAGCTAAATATACTCCATGAACTGAAAATAACATTTAAGATCTACTATTTTGAGAGACTTCTTCGCTTTAATCTAGCGTGAATACACGTTCCAAGGTTGGCACTACTATCGTAAGCACGACTAGAAGCACTGCTCCTGCTTTAGATATGGCTGTGAATGCTGGCTGCATTCCTGCCAGGGGTCATGAGCTGATGAACGAACTGTATATTCCGGCTAATGAATGGCAGTCAACAGTATATCGGTATCTGCATCATACAATTCTCAAAGAAAATAAATGCCGAATCAACTTCTCCAGCTTGAAAGAAATGGATTACCTTGACACTTTGTCATCGTCTTACCAGATGTGAAGCAACCAGATATACATACTGTGAAGTCGAGCTCGGCGCAAAACAAAGCAGGGACGAAGCCAACTACTTCGCTCTACATGTCGGGATGGCGAGCGGGAGAAGACATTCAAGGTAAGTCTGCCTTACGACTGCTGTGGGTACGTTACTGTCAACAATCACAGCGGTAGAAGCAAAAGAGGTTTCGAGAACGCTCGCGAGACTTCTAGCTGTGTCATTTCCATTGCGTGTGTGTGAAACTCGGGAAAGGTCCGTGTGACGTTATCCCCACTACCATATAAGGAGGCCAGAGAAGAGCAGAGCTGTGAGTATTTAGAGTTGCAGTTACTGACTCGAGTCGGTGTGAATGTCTGTCGTCGTGTTGGTACCTCCTAAGAAGATTCAACGAGCGTCACGAGTGATTACATCGTCGTGTGTGAGAGACAGAGAAAGTGAACAAAGACACTAAAAGGACTGAGCAAGGATAGAAGTAAGAAATGAGAGCTGTAGACTGGTTAACAAGAGAAGAAAACTGTATTTGTAGTAAAATTTTAGAAGATAATAAAGTGATGGAAAAGTAATCCGAGTGATTTTGTCGACTTTGTTAGACTATATTTCTAGTGAGGTTTGAATAACTAGTTTGCTGTTGCTAGATTTAAACTCTGCTTGCTACACGTGAAAGAATTCAGCCACGATGTGAGTACTCACTGCACATCAAGTGAGAAAATTGTTGTAGCGCCAATCACTAGACTTCTCCCCACGTATCTTCTGCTTCCTGCAGCACCTTGCCAACTTTCTTCTATGCGAAGCACGTGGCTTAGGTTGCTCTTGTACTAAAGCTGATGAAAGTGATTTGTAATTTGTATGATACGTGAGCGATTTACCTTTTTACTTTCTCTACTCATACTGATACACAGTACCCAAAAATTTGTTACCAAGGTTTCACTGGAAAGGTTTTGGGATCCTCTGAATCCGAAAAAAAAGCTATTTTAGAAAAAGACTCGTGTGTGTGTCTGTGAACAGCATACGTTAAAATGAAAAGTCGGTTAAATATCAAACTTGGTATTTAAGTTCAGCATCTTCCAAGAATGCGACACAAAGATTTTCAAGAAAATCCCTCTTCCCAAACTACCCTTTACATAGAAACATTTTTGAAAATTTTGATTTTCTCAAAAATATGTGTGATTAATATAGTTTCATGATAAATGGAATGTGTAGCCTGAAATTTCTGGGAATGCCCTCCGAAGTCCTTCATTCCTAATGAATTTTTATTACTAGTAAACCGTAAGAGACAGACAAAATCTTATTGTACAATTAATGTAGATCATGTCAAACCTCATAGCTTAGTACATTTTGTTTGTGGATTTAAGCATTTCTGAGATATTCCTTATTTTTTGTTTCAATTTTAAACCACTTATACTTCCTTGAAAGAGAAAGTCGTTATTCCTACTTTTCTGTGTCCTGAACATGCAAAGACTCTCCTATTTCTATTGTACCCCAGAGGAGAGAGCGAGAGAGAGAGAGAGAGAGAGAGAGAGAGAGAGAGAGAGAGAGAGAGAGAGAGAGAAGCAAATAGATGTCTGGACATCAAATTTGTCCATGTCCTACACGCACAGAGCCTGTAGTATTAAGATTTGGAGCTTGTGATGACAGCTTGATGCTGCCGCTACACAACTGTATCACAAATGGTGAAACATGGTATTGTACCGTGTATGAATTAGACGAATTTCGCATTCCAGACATGACTCATATCTTCTTCCACGGGTGTACCCATTTGGAAACAATAAAATAATTTCTACAAACGTTTATCTCGATTAACATGAATTATGAGTAGATAGAATAAGCAGTTTTAAGAATAGTTGGTACAAGAGTGAGTATAGAAGTCGTGTGAGTGGACACATAATATTTTTACTATAGTTATGTTTAGGATTACAGTTAAAGTTACTGTTGTAACTTGTGCATTAAGGAAGAATACATTTCTCACAGGCGCATCTTCATGGCAGCTGTACGGATCTGCAAAATTCGTTTTATGTCTGGGCCGAAGATAGAACGGCTGTACTACACTTTTACGTCAAGCGCTAACCACAGTATGACCATAGCGGATAGAAGAGATAGTGTGAGCTCTTCGGGAGTTACTATGGTTCGCTCACAAGATGGCACTGATGTCGCGGTCGCTTCACTTTAGTTCACGAATGCATGGTGAAAATGGGTTTCATATTATCAATTAGCATTTTAAATACCTAAAATCGTAAGCACGAATATTTGAAATACTGTTTTGAAATATCGTCTTTCCTTGACACATAATATAGGATGCTATTTTACAATAATGGGTATTATAATTAATGAAGAACAATGGGAAATATCTGCTTACATGAATTTACGCTGAAAAATTAAACATAATGCAAATTATGTACCTATGTTATGTATATAAAATATCGAAACTCACTATGGAATTAGATGTTGGAAACCTTGGAGAGTTTACTTGTTGATTTTGCTGACTTCGATGACGTCATTTCTCTACTGATTTCCTTGGTACGAAAAAAGAAGCGACACTTCATGTAATGTAGTGTTAAGTTTCCAACTAAATCCAGTTTGTGTTCCACGCAACATCCTATTCCACTGAGTCCTAATATGATTTCGTGTATGTTATCTAAGCACTCGTAAAATATATCACCCCACAAACTTTCAGACGAGCACATTTGCTTCTCTAAAATAGCCTCGACTTGCAAAAGAATATTAACCACACATTCAGAGGGGTAGGTTAAATACCGACGATTTTTAGGGTGGCATAGTCTTTTATTGTAGTGAAAGTGGAAGCTAATGTGTCAGAGGTTAGATCAGTGGACAGAGTAGAGGCACAGGTTTTACAACTAAGTTTTTCGAGCATCTTTTTTACTATATAACCCCCTAAAGTGTGTACTAAGCATCTTTTAGAAATATTGTCCTTATAGAGTTCGGGAACTTAACTTTCCCAGTCAAGTATTTTAGTTTTGTTCTTTATTTTGTTTCCAACAAAATCCAACAGCTCACGGTTTTTTTTTGCTCAGTTTGTTTTGCCAATATACGAATTTGATTCATAAAAGATGTAAGTGGTGGCTCCACTTCATTCTCACAATTAGCAGCATTTGACATGGCAAGTTTTACAAGGACATACACAGCCTGTAGCATATGTAAATGTAAAAAGTCAACTGTGGAAGGGTGGTCATCACAGCTCAAAGGACGCATAATTCCAAAGTGTCGTTCCAGGGGGTCTTGATTGAATTTTGCTGTTAAGACGTATGCAAATCCTCTATTCCATAAATACTCGGACACTTCCAAAGTACTTTTTAAGGTGACTCTAAGAGATTCCATGGTTCTAGTTGAGCAGAATGTGTTATTTTCAGACGTTATTATGCGAAATAAATATTTTAGTACTCTGTGAGATTGCGAATTTTTATAAAGTGCTTTAATTGGAACTGGAGTTTAATGCGTCTACAAGATTATTTACATCTCTTGTGAATAGTTCAGTATTTTCGCTTCCCTTAAATTTTTCAAAATTAATTTTCCTGAAGAAGTCAATGCCATTTGCAGTGCTGTTACTGAACAATTGAAAACACAGTCTCACATTCATTTTCTGAAAAGAGGTGGGGTCTATGTGGGATGAGGTCAATTTCGGGCAAACTCTAAGACCAGCAAGTTTAGGAGAAGTGTCAGCTTCATAAATATATCTATAAAAATTATATTCGATGCTCTTATTTCTGTATAAGACATCCACCTTATCATGAAAATAATTTCTCATGCATTATATTCTTTTGTCATCAAGTGGGTGCTGTACATTTTCACATGTTGCTCCTATTCCTAAATTTTTCCATACTTTTTTGTTTGATTGACTTCCATCACTAGTGAAACCAACAATTCTTGTCTCTGAGTTTTCTAACTGGATAATTACTTCTATAAGGAGCTTAGCTAGTATATCACCGGGTGTAGCATTTCCGCTTGCGTAAATCGCTACTGGTTGGCTCCAATTATGTAATAAGGGAACAAACATAAAAACTAAAGCATGGTTAGCCATCGAATTTTTCTGATTGTCAGGAATCCGTGCACTTTTAGTGAGCTAGCATTGAACCTAACTTCTTCTCTTAATTTGACTTCATCAAATATTACAACTCCAAGACGTTTGTTTTCATCTTCTTTGTGACTGAATGTAGTAGAAATCGCATTTAGAGCATTACTATTTATACCATATGTGCACTTTATCCCTTTAGATAATTTCCTTAAATGGGCTTCAGAAGGCAAGGGCAGCAATTCATGTGTTAAGCAATGTCTATAACCTTTAGGGCTTTTAATTTTAAATAGCAAGCTTTCTAATAGAAATTCATTGGTGTAACGCATCCCCTTCGAGCTCGTCTGACATTTTTTAAGCATTGTATCTAGAACCAGCTTTTGTTTTTTACTTAAACAATTTAAATTGCGTTTATGTTCGCAACAATTAGTAACGAATTTCTTTTCTACTATTTTTAATTTAGCCCTCTCTTTAGATAGCAGGATTTTAGTTCTAACTAAATTTCTATTGAGGTTTCTAATTCTTTTCTTCAGTGTAGCAATTTCATTGTTGACACTTGTATTTGTGACCTTGGAGGAATTAGAACTGTTTTCTGTGAATTCCTCATTGTTGAAGGACGGCGCCTTTGAAATAAGAACTGGTTGACTGGATCCTGCATCTGGTAATTTACTGATTGTTGAATACTGCTTTTTCAGTAATTTTTTGTCTCTGTTTTGTGGAGATTTTCGGGATTTATGCACTGTAGTTAAGTACCTGGGTAAATTAGGAAATATACAGGGAATTGCCCCTGGCTTTAACCGCCATTTAATTCTAGGGATTTCAACTAGTTTTCCATGCACAACGAATGAATCAACTTTCACTAAAAAGTCCGCTGGAAAATGTTTGTCACAAATACTAGATTTAACAGATAATTTAGTGTCTTTCCTAGGAATAGACTTTTGCCATTTGTAAAACAGATTTTTATCTTTAGGAGGAGTAAAAAAATGTCTAGCTTCTGAGAAGTTTCTGTATCCTGAACGACTCCCGGGTACAAAACAAGATGGCATTTTTAATCAATTATTGATATTGCTTAAAACTTACGTTTTGAAGAACACACACATTTATGCACAAACTTAGAAGCAATTTCACAAGTTATGTACCTAATAACTCACAACACACAACGCATACGTATAAAATTGTCTGTACTTCCGAATCACATACTAGGCAGTTCGGCCGCATTTTGAGGCGACTGCGATTGCCACGCCGCAGTTTCGGTCAGTTGCCACGGGACCATGGATCATGCAGTGAACTAGCGGGAGAGCTCACACTTTCTCTTCTATCCGCTATGGTATGACAGAAATCTATGGGGTGAAAACTGCCGGCTGTTGTCACTTTGAAGCTCTTGCTTCCTTACCCCCATCCTCTGCCTCCCTACCTAATATTAAAAGGGAAAGTTAACCACGTCGAATCGGTTCAGTCTTTCTTTGTTGGCAGCAATTGAGGTCCTGCACCAGTAAAAAAAAAAAAAAAAAAAAAAAAAAAAAAGTCACACAAATTGTGTATGCAATTTTAATCAAAATCGTTAGAGCCAGTTTCAAGAAAATCAAAATTTTCCATGTAAAGAGTAGTTTAGGGTGGCGCTATTTTCTTCGAAATCTTTGTGTCGCATCCTTGAAAGGCATTAAAATTAAATATCAACTTTCGTTTTTAACCGATTTTTCGTTTTTGAGTTATGCTGTCCACAGACTGACAGACACACAGACTGACACATACACACACGGACCTTTTTCTAAATATGCTTTTTTTTATTCAGGGGGTCTAAAACATATATTTATGGTGAAATCTCGGCATCGAATGTTTGGGTGGAATACAATACTTCCTTCTACTTAACAGTACAGAGAGTAAAAATGTACTTGAAATATATTTTAAAAAGCGACAGGGAAAACTTGGAGAGAAATCTTGCGAACAAATGCATATTAAGTTTTAGTCGAATATGGATAGTTTAAGAAATGGAATTAGTTTTTGGAAAACCCTTTGAGTGATAACAAGGAGTATTAACTTGAAGAATTTCATAATAAAGGGGACGAGGTTTGCAAGACACGGAACGATGGGAAATCTGCTACCAACCTTGCTTACTCTCGGAAAGGGGTTTCTGTCTTATTGCAGTCATCGAAGACTACCAAAGGCTGAAAAGGATAGAGCAAGTATGCAGTTTCTCTTTCTACAAAACGAGTGAAGCTACTTACTAGTGGGGTAAAACAAACCAATCTATTTTCTAGTAGTGTTGGATTCCTATAACCAAACTAATACCAAGCAATGCATGAACCTCGCTTGGTGCTGTCCAGGTTTCATGGACTCTACCAAGAAGTAATGTGTAATGCATGTAAGCTTAATACCTTTCGCATACTAATCCCACTGCTATGCAGAATCCGACAATAGCATGAAACTTGCACGCAAAACACAAACATACACGTGGAAGGTTCTTTTAGTGGGTACATGTACCCCTTCAAGGCGCAGAGACCACCAAACTGTTGGCCATAACCTGCAACTGGACTTCTCTCCTCCACGGATAAAAATATGAAACAAATCAACCCCTTGATATTGAGATATAAATATTAATTTCTGCATGAAGAACGTTAATTAAACAATAGAAAAGGTAAAATAAGCATGCTTGGGCTCTAAACCTTAAAATGGGTATTTGTCAAAATGAACTTTTAAGCAATGTAAAACTCCTTTCATACATTTCTATTTTGTAGACATAAAAAGTGAAGATGTTTAAGTAGTTCATTTACTTATGACCAAGGCTACTGTCATTCTAACACTTGGACTTTCTTATTCTAAGGAAAGCTTTAAGCACATAAATACAACAATACAACTCGAGTAAAGAAACAAAACAAGACAAATAAGGAAATAACTTATGGAACAAATCATAGCTATATGAAGAAATTGGAATAAAAACGGAGTAGGCTGCGAAATTCGAATTACTTCACTTTCCCCACACATACCTATGGTAGGAGAAAATGGTTTCACCAGAAATATATTTTTGCATTCTCTGAAAACCCCTCCCCCTAATAAAATGTAGATAAAGGTCAGTGTATGTGGTGGGATGGACTCATTCCCAAAAGAAGAAGCCAGAATCTCTAATTCCTACTGCTATGCTACTTGATAATGTTTCAAAATAACTAGACTCAGGTTAATATCGGTCTTATCTCCCCAAAAGACCAGGAGGTCAGCATCGTGAAGAATGGAAACAGTTTCTATTCAGAAGAACAATACTTCATTTTGAATGCTCGCAACGGTAATTGCAAGAAACAATGTTATAAGGTCATTTGCCTGTTGCTTCATAATTTTGTTCCCTCTGCGAGAGAAGTGACAACAAAGTCATTCTCTCTTCTTCGGATATGAAAACATCAGTTTCGTAATGCCAGTAATAATGATTCTGCAGTCTTTAGTTCTTTCATCATAACGTTAAGATTGGATAGCAAACGCGTAACTTCTAGGTGCATAGTATTACAGTCACATAATTATGCACTGGTTAATGTAGAAAATGTGATCATTTCTACCTTTTAAAATTTAATTAATACATTAAACTGTTAGAAAAGAACACACGTTTTCTTTCTTTCTGTTATAGTAAATAGCCGTTTTACCTACAGAATCTAACGGAAAGGAATTAAATTAAACATAGTTAAACCAAAGACAATTTCCAATTAATTATATTGTTAACTATATATTCCATTGACATAGCACTGCCAGCAGTGTTACTAACAGTAATACAGCATCGCTAACGAAATAATTATCTGGCTTCAAAAATGCCTTGTATTCGTGTATATTTTATAATAATTATTATTACAACCAATACTGAAACTCAGATTGTCATAATATACCGAGTAATGAAAATTTTTAAGAAATTACAGAACTTTTCAGTGAATTTAAGCTGCTAATGAAATTAACTTTCGTTAGACATTCTTACTAACCTGTTCTGATATTAGGCTATGCATGTTGAAAAATGTTGACATAGTGTAATATTAAAACCCATAATATATGTTATATTACTATGCAGAACGTATGTAACTGTAATCCTTTTATCAGTTTTTCTATATGACAAAATATATTTATTTTATCATCTTTGTCTTTGTTTTAATTACCCAGACACATTCTTTGTTTTTTTTCCTCTTTTGCAGCTATTTTTAATCAGGGTCGGTCTATAGTCTGTGGATTTTCGTCTTGAAAAGAAGGTTTAAAAGGATTATTTTAACTGTAGAGTGGTGAAATAACGTTTTTAGGAGATTGTACGATATCACGGCCTTTCCGGTTATGTTGACATTGCAGGTAAATGAATTATCCCGTATTCACATCTACCAACTTAACCTACCCTCCTATTTTACGTACTTTTAAGGCTTAGGCCGGTAGCATTTTCACACACTTAAACTTAACAATATTTTGAGTAAAACTAAACTAAACCCCGGCACGACAGCCCATGTAGGGCCAAGGCCTACCGCCCAGCCGCTGCGTCCCCCACCTCTGCCCACTACAGTCGTCATTGGTGAGGTGCAGTACTGGAGGGTGGGACGTGGTCAGCGCCCCGAGCCCTCCCGGCCAGTTATGCGGTCTTCTAGACCTGGGTCCGCTACTTCTCCATCAAGTAGCTCCTCAATTGATCCCCCCGGGACCTAACGAGGCTGAGTGCACCCCGTGCCAGACCTTCCAGAGGGGATAAAATCCCCATGTTGGTACCGGGGATCGAACCCGGGTCCTCCACGCCAGAGGCAAGCGCGCTACCAACATCGCTACGGAGGCGGTCATTTTGAGTAATACTCGTATAAAATATAATCAAACCTATTTGTTGATTTTTACTACCTCAATAATTATTCTCTTACATATTTATATTGCATACATTATCACTTAAAAAAATAAAGCATTGAAATCAGTACAACTTTGAAGCTAAGTCTTTTCAAACTTTTCCTCGATCTAGTAAAAATCACTTATCATCCTTAAATTGCTATCTATTTTACCATCCTAGGCTTATAAAATCACTACAATTGCCTTACTTTAATAATAACGACACAAGCACTACACTTTATGGAAGGAATATATCTGTGCACAACCCATTGCATTATTACTGATTCCCTCTGTAGTAAATAATAAGTACAATTCTTGCAGTGTCCTTAATAAATTCGATTGGTAATCCAATTGCTAAAAACGCAGTCCCTCAGCAACACTGTCGTTACACTTTCTCTTAAACCATGTAGCCAATTTACTACCACTAAAAATCTCTAGAAGTAAGAAAACATTTCAAGTTCTGTGATACTAATGGACTTGTAAAAGACCACGTAAATCTCGCAAAAGCTTTATGAAAATGTGTGTAGCTATTTGCAGGGCATGGTTAACCTTAGGGTCAGGATTCTCTATTCACGATGTGATTCACCCCTGTGATGACCAGTGGAATGAAACAAAACGCATCGCCATTCGGGAAGTAACGAGCTCGTGTGTTCCAGAAACAGGATATTGCGCTTGTTGCTGCCCAGGGGCTAAAAGGTGAGCATCTAACCGAAACGGTGTGTGTGTAGCTTCCATTACTTCCTTTTTCCGTGCAACATTCCGATAGTAGATATGGGCTGTTTCTCTTGGTCTGCTGTTTTCATCTATGTATACAGAGTATGGAAGCCGCTCTTCACCTATTTGTAACTCTTGAAAAGTTGAAAGTCGACTACTTTTCATAGAGTTTATGACAGCGATGTGCAACTTGTTTCTTTGGAGACGCTTACGCAATTAGCGCCTTTTCCCCACTGGCGTGAGATTCTCTTGGCAAATTATGGTTGAGCGCTTAGATGTATGCCTAAGCACCCAACGTTCGCTTCTTTTTACACCACCACGCTAAGAGAACGGTATAGGAATAGCACCCTTAGTCCTAAGCCTGCGGGGTGAAGCTTTACCCCCCTTGACTATCTGGCACGCCCCATGTAGCTCTTGGGATGACCGTACACCGGAAGTCCACGATGCCTATTTCAAGTATCCGCACGTGTTTTTTAGAATTTTTGTCAGCCTACACTGACCGTCGATATATTTACACCGATGGGTCAAAGAGCACCAACGGTGTTGGATGTGCTTATGTTTATGAAACCGAACCACATACATTCGGTTTTCCAAATAGCACTTCTATTTTTACTGCAGAGCTATATGCAACTTACCGAGCCGTTTTGTATGTGCACCGTCATAAATTAGGTGACTGCCTGATTTTGAGCGATTCCCTTAGTGCACTTCAGAGCCTTTATGAGCTGTACAACTCCCACCCTATTGTACAACGTATCCAGGATGCCCTCCATGTTTTACACGCTTCTGGCGTTGACGTGGTGTGTGCATGGATTTGCCGGGGAATAAAATAGCAGATTTGGCACCAAAGATGGCAACTACAGAACCCAGTATTACTATCTCACGTGTTACTTCGGAAGACTTTAGGCTTGAAGTGCGGAGAGCGGTGCTGTCATCCTGGCACGACGAGTGGTCAGCTCTCCGCGGTAATAAGCTGAGAGAAGTGAAAGAACTTCCGATACCCTGAATCTCCCCCACCTAACCCCATCCCTACTTCCCACCCAGTGACACCGTCCGTGATCCCCCCAGCCGCAGCTCAGGCGGTAAACGGCCCAGCCGCGACGCCTGAGCTCGGCCGGACTCCCACACCGAATCCGTCTGCCCTGAATACCCCCCTCCCTAGATCCCGCTCCTCTTCCGCCGTATCAGTCCCCTCTCTGCCCCCTACCCCGCCTCCTCTCGTCTCCCCTCCTGGCTCTAACCACTCCACACCACCACCTCAGTCAAACCAGCAACCTGCTCCCTTGGCCCCTTCCGTAAGCCCCGTAGCCGGCCCCTCCTCCAGACCAGACCCGGTTGCGGTTCCTGCCCCTACTGCCCCCCTCCAAGCACCCAGGATGCAAGCGCCAATCTACGTGTCTAAACACCACGTCACGCTGTTTCAGACCCTGCAAGAGTTTGACTCCCAATATGCCAATGAAGGCTACACAGTGACCAGGGCCCCGCTGTCGCGGGACTTCCTGGTGCGCATGTCGTCCCCCGTGGACTATGCACACATGTGTGCCTTTCTGCGGCAGAAGGGACTCAACATTCAGCTCACGAGGCAGCAGGACGAGCAGCAATCCTTCCGTGCCGTGATAAAGCACGTCTACTATGATGGGGCGGAGGAGGCCATTAAGGCTGAGTTGCGTGCCGCGCACTTTTCAGTGCTGCGTGTAACGCAACTTAGGCGTTACGACCAGGCCAGAACACCTCTCCCGTTCTATCTGGTGGACCTGGCGACGGCGGACGACCTGGACCGACTAAGGCAGGTCGAATGTATACTCCACTTTCGAGTGAAGGTGGAGATGTACAGGCGACCGGTCATACCGGTCCAGTGTAGCAAGTGCCAACAGCTCAGGCACACAGAGGCGAGGTGCTCGGCCGCGGTTAGGGTGTGCTCCAAGTGCACCGGTGACCACGATTCTCGTGGCTGCGATGTTCCGCCCCCCCTGAGAACGTGCGCGCTATGCCTGCGCCAGGGCCACGGGGCCAGGTACCGGGCTTGCCCCGAATACCAGCGCCATGTGGCGGCGGCACGTACCCTCCAGGGGACTGGTAGACACGCGGCCGTGGGAGCTGGAAGCCGGGCGCGGGGTGTATTGCCCGAGCGGGCTCCACCAGTGCCAAGTGTGGCTGAGGAAGCTACGGTCGCTGAGGAACCGTCACGTTCCAGGACGCCCCGCCAGCCCCGTGGAGTGCCGCGCATGGCACGGAGGGACCGGCCAGATCAACAGAGACGACCCCGAGAGACCCAAGACCCACGACTACACCACCAGAGGCAACTGTACCGGCGTGTACTTAGCACCGGCATGGAAGACGGCGACCTGAGGGAGACAGCAGGGCACATCCTCGGGTTGCTGATGGAAGCGGAATTGTCGGAGGTCCGCTCCATACTAGCGTCGTATAGAGACTTCTTCCAGCTGCTGGTGACACCTGGATTCATCTAAGTATCAAGATGGCCTATAAAAACTATTTAAACATCATGACATGGAACGCTAGGGGACTTAGACGCAAAAAGACAGAGTTCAAGGAATTCCTCTCCCGTAACAATATTCATATAGCCCTTATCACAGAAACTCTCCTCAAAGACAACCATAGATTCAACATCCCCGGATACACGACACACCGAACAGACAGAGACGGGCGCGGGGGTGGCACCGCGGTCATTATTAAACACGATATACAACACGACCTGGCCCCCCCTGCGCAACTCCAAAACTTGGAAACCACCAGCGTACTAATTACACTCGACAACAACAAAGTGCTCATAACGGCGGCCTATGCCCCCCCTGGTACTTTAATAACATCCGATATAACGGACTTAACGCAGCAGCACAATAGGGCCCTAATTGCCGGTGATCTCAATGCGAAACACCAAATTTGGGGATGCAACGAGACAAATAAAGAGGGACGAGCTTTATTACACCTCGAAAACAACTCGGACCTCTTAATCCATACTCCAGAGGAACATACTTACGTTCCATATTGCAGGACACACAGATCTGACGTGCTAGATCTAGCCCTGTCCAAAAACATAACACGCAGAACACAACTCAAAGTTATGAATGAGCTGTCATCCGACCATCTGCCCCTCATAATTACACTAGAGGGCAATGCAGCTCTAATCCCGCCAATTATACGCCCAAACTATAACAGAGCGAACTGGGACAAATTTGCAGACACTGTAAGCAAAAACTTGCCCACTGTCCCATTAAACACTAACGAAAGCACCAACGAAGCGGTCATCCAATTGGAAAAGGCCATAAAAATAGCCACAGCTGCCTCAGTGCCTATGAGCCGGCCTAGGCAACATCAATCTAAACTCCCACAAGACATAACCTCTCTAACAGCCGAAAGGAACAGAGCCAGACGCAAATGGCAAAAAACGCGGCACTTAACACACCTCGAATACGTTAAACACCTAAATAGCATAGTAAGCGAAAGGATCGCAAATCACGTCTCGAGGCAATGGCAGAACACACTGGAGAATCTCGATTATGAACGAGACTCAGTGTGGAAAGTAGCTCGCTGCCTAACACGCGATAAAGTGCAAATCCCTCCACTCCATACAAATCAAAACATAGCGACCACCGACAAAGAAAAAGCAAATGCACTCGCGGACGCACTGCAAGAAACATTAACCCCAAACACCACCCCCTCTTGCCCACAATTCACCGCCGAAACCGAAGAAGAAACGCGCGAATATAAAGACCAAATAACTCACAATAAAATAAGAAAAACATGTCCCAGCGAAATCAAATGGCTCATTAAACATTTACCGAAACGAAAGGCCCCTGGGCCAGACAGCATCCCGGCGGTAGCCTTAGCCAACCTACCCGAAGATGCCATCAAACTACTATCCAAAATCTTCAATTATGTGCTAGAGAAAGGGTACTACCCTGACAGATGGAAGTCAGCTATAGTCGTACACTTTCCCAAGAAGGGCAAAGACCTCTCGAACCCACAGAGCTACAGACCAATTAGTCTACTAAGCATACTGGGAAAACTACTCGAAAAAGTAATACTAAAACGCCTAAATGCACAACTAATCAAACAAAACATAACTATAAATGAACAATTCGGATTCCGCGCTCGCCATTCCACAACCCTCCAACTACTGAGAGCCACTGAACACATCACGCATGGGTTCAACTTCCGAAAATCGACAGGCGCACTGCTACTTGATGTAGAACGCGCGTTCGACAGAGTTTGGCACGCGGGCCTGCTCAAGAAGCTCAAAACACTAAATATACACGACTCTCTAATTAAACTCATCGCAAACTATCTACATAATCGGACATTCCAGTCCAAAGTTAACAACCACCTCTCTTCACCCCGCCCTATAAAAGCGGGAGTCCCACAAGGAAGTATATTGGGGCCGATTATCTTTAATATAACAATGAACGATATCCCGAAAACACCCAACACGAACTTATTCATCTATGCAGATGACACGGCAATCGTAGCGCAATCGGGGAAAGTCGAGTTCATACACAGGAGGCTACAAAACGCCCTTAACGAGCTACAGGATTGGTTCACCAAATGGAGAATTAAGGTGAATGCCAAGAAAACGCAGGCCATCATATTTACCAAAAGAGTCAACCATAGACTAGGAAAACACCAGCTTCCACCACTCACCATATTTGGAGAGAACATTGAGTGGAAAAACACAGTCACCTGGTTAGGGCTTAAAATGGACCAGGGACTCACATGGAAGCAGCATATATTCCAAATAAGGGGAAAAGCGAACGCCCAATTAGGCAAACTATACCCCCTTATAAACATGAACTCGCATCTAAAACTCAAAATGGGACTAACATTATATAAGACGCTTATCCGCCCTATACTCACTTACGCTGCTCCGGTTTGGGGATATGCCGCAAAAACACATATTATGCGCCTACAAAGGCTACAAAATAAAATACTGCGAATGGTAGCAAAAGTGCCCTACACGGCACCAGCGGACTTACTTCACGACGAATTAAAAATGCACACGATAGAGCAATTCATTAAAAAGCTCTCACACGATACGTATAAACACTTGCATAAACATCACAACCCTTTAGTAACGAACCTAGGTAACTATACCATGGAAATTTACAAACACGCTAGACCGCTAGCGCTTTTCGACAGAAATTTAACTTCAAATAACACGGAAGTAGAGGAATTCTTGAACAACCTACTACACGACTAAACGAAACTCTGACAGAGGACTGTTCCCTCTCACCTCACAACTAAACCTTCCTTATTCCCTGTTTCAGACCGCAGCCTGCCACAGAGCCCTACAAGCCCTCGGCAATGCCGAGGCGGATCGGGAGAACTAGGGCCTCCCACCAGTGTCCTACGTGCGCGGTGAAAGCGGGCCACCGTATGATGGAGTAGGACACTCCGACGACACGGCGAGACCAGGACAAACGCTTATACAAGACATGCCTGCCTAGGGCAGACAAGAAGAAATCTAGCATGATAACATTGATATCAAGCATGCGTAAAAATCACAGACCATTAGCTGATTCTAACGACATGCAGGTACATACCTGTGCAACACTAGACATAAGCCTAATTATTGCACGAAAATATCTTTTCACTCCAACACTAACATTAGCTTATCTCACAACGACTTGCAGGTTTCACCTGTGCATCGCTAGATATAAGCTCAAATATTGCACGATCAACTTCAGTTACACTAACTCTAACATTAGCAAATATTATAACGACTGGCAGGTAAACACCTGTGAAACACTAGATATAAGCTGAAACATTGCACGAATAACCTCAGGTATGCTAACACTAACATTAGCAGGTAGTATAACGACTGGCAGGCAAATAAATTCCTGTGCAACCCTAGAATTAAGCACCACACAAATTACATCTTGACTAACAGGCCTATGCCTGTGCAACCTAATCATAAGTAAGCGTAACTGCGTCTAATATCAATACAAATTTAACAATGCGTTTATCTCTCTTGGTCATGTCCAGGTTTCATGGGCATTACCAAAAAGTAACAATTGACTCGCTCGCATGAACGCATGCCAGCTTAAAGCTTTCAAGTACTAACCGGGGTGCTATGCGGGACCCGACTAACGCACGATGATGCACGAAACCTTAGCATTGTACGAACTAACACGTGGAGGGTTTTTTTTAGTGAGTAACCCTCCCCCTTCAGGGCGCAGGGACCCTCACACTGTTGGCCTCAGCATGTCGGCCTCCGCCTGTAACGGGTTTTTCCCCTCCACGGTAAAAAAAAAAAAAAAAAAAAAAAAAATAACTTCCGATAAACTGGGTAACTTCCTGTCGCATATCTCGCCGCGAGGAGGTTAGTTTGGCTCGATTAAGAATAGGGCACTGCAATTTTTCGCATGGTTACCTATTTAAAAGGGACCCTGCTCCTATATGTCCGCTGTGTGACAACCTTTTGACTGTCACGTGCTGCTAGAGTGTTCCTCTCTAGCGCACCTTCGAGATTCTCTACAGCTGCCTACCAGACTTGTGGAGGTCTTGGTGGACGACAAAACAGTGGTTGATAGACTTTTTAAGTTTTTCGCTGAGTGTAGCATCAATTTGAGGATTTAAAATTTTAGATATCTCTTTTTTATGCTTTTCGACATATTTATCACCATGCTTCATATTTGGCTATTGCCATTGTTTTTTTTTTCTTTTAAACTTTTTGTGTATATTTTCCTTGTTGCTGGTATTTTTATTTTTGAGTGAAATTTATATCTGGCTGTTGCCATGAATCTTTTAAGGGCGCTGATGACCTCGAAGTTGAGCCCCTTAAACCAAACCAACCAACCAACCAACTATTCCGCACTCCACACTTTCAGTCGAGGGGTGAATCAGCTCTTGCTTGTGACGTGTACAAACACAATCAGACAGTCAGTATCTAGTAACGGACACAAACAGGCGATTCCATGGCAGTTTATAAGTCATAACTTAAATTTTCTGGAAAGTACTCAGATAATCTCTTCATTCTGGATGACCTTTGCATAAATGGTAAACAGTAAGAGACAGACAGTCTTTCTTTCTTTGCCTGATTACCCTCCCCTTATCTAGGATTACGCCCCCTATGACTTACAAGACAGTGCCTAGGGTCAAACGCCTGTCGCGGAGCACAGGAGCCTATGGACCGCACAGAGTGAAGACCTGGAAGCGGGTGGTCAGCCAAGCACGAAGTATGAGAGTGAGAAGAGGATGGTATGTATTGCAGGCGAAATCGATGAATGGAAAGGTGATGATGGAGTAACTGGTAGAATGAGTGGTAGGGGAAACCGGAGAACCCGGACCCTACTTCATCCACCACAATACCACATGCGTGTTTCTGGGATCGAACCCGGGCCGCCTAGCTGGTAGGCGACGGTCTAATCGCTCGGTCACGGCGCTATCGCCCGACAAAGCTCACTAAATAAAAACATGTGGATCTGGTTAAAACACAAAATTTATGTGAAATACGTTTTGTTTTTTGATTTGAGTGAACCATTTCTGAGATACTCTATTTTTCTTTTGAATTTGACAATACTTATACTTTTCTCAAATAGAAATATGTTCTTCGGTTTTTTTGTTCCTCAAAGAGAACAGAATTTCAAGGGCATCGCATAGCAACTAGCTCCTAAAACATTTCATTATCGCTTTTAGCTTACAAAACTAAACTAAGCCCCGGCACCAAAGCCCATGAAGAGCCAAGCCTTACCACCCAGCCGCTGCGTCCCCCACCTCGGCCCACTACAGACGTCATTGGTGGGGTGCAGTATTGGAGGGTGGTACGTTGTCAGCGTCCCGATCTCTTCCGGCCAGCTTTTAGGTTACTGTATTCCCATATTCCCCTTAAACCTACAAGAAAATTAGCCATAAAATAATTTCTGAAAATGCTTATGTCGATTACAATGAATAGAGAAATAGTTTGTATGAGTATTGGTCTACATATATTTGCGAACAGAGTTTCACCAAATTGTACTTCACTAAAAGTGCGCATCGCAATATGTTAAGCGATGATCACTTGGTGTATCTTCTAAGGCTACGCACTTCGACTTTGTCACCAAATATTGATACACTTCTTAAACGTAAGCAGTACCAAAGAAGTCACTAATGAACAGATGTTTATCACATAAGATTTGAAAGTGCTTCCGCAATTGCTGTGGCAGTGCATAAAAGTGTTTTTGTACTGAAATACTTGACAAATAGATTTCAGGATACGTACATGGTTTACATTGATATGACATACATATTATAGCAATAAAAGTGTGTTGTGTTTTTATCTATAATCCTGTTGTATTCTTATGATCAGCTATATGTTACTAAAGGTAAATTAACCAACTATAGTTTGAATTATGGGGAAAAAATGCCACTTTAGTTATTGATTTAATGTTTTCTTATTTCTGCTTCTACGCAGTAACAAACATTATTAATTCTATTTACTTTTTTATTGTGAAGTATTTGTTATGTATTTAATGAATATCATTCAAGCTTTAATTTGCATCCCCTGAATATCTTCTCACTCATACACATTGTACGTTTCGCTAACTTGGGTGCTCATAACCCCTTCAAAGGCCTGTCCTGTACTGACCGATAAAGTATTGCTACCAAACATGATAAGAGGTACTGATATATATGACAACTTGTCTGTGCTAAGGCCATGTGGTTTCTATATTTACACGTATAGCTTGTTCATATTTTCTAGTATAAATTATCCATTTTCTCAGTCGAATATAACTAAATTGAATTTTAGGTTGAATATTTCGCACATAGAGTAGACAATTTATCATACTGGATTCACTATCTGGTCATTCCTTTGTTTTGTACTACTTATCACTAGGTAATTTTTTTAGTGTCGTTAACTGTATTCCATAAATCGTTGAAAAATATTTGTTTACACATTGCAACGTTCTAATGGATTTCGTTTTCCTTGGAAGTACTGAGAAAGTCTAACTACACTATTCGTAATGAAGATATTTTAGGATATTTTTTATAGAATTTAACATTTTCTGTAATATAGTATACAGGATGGAACTGAAATGATCCACCAGACTTTAACAGCAAATTTATCAAGTTGTGAATAACAAGAAAGTCTAATACCAAAATTGGAAAGTTTATAGTTTTCTAGAAAAAAAATATTTTTAACAAAAAAGTTTATCATCACCTGGCTGAATTATTATTCACTGAAAGTTCTTGATTTATGGCTATATTCATAGAAAATTGAATAAAAAACTTTTTCCTTTTGCGTACTTCAATAGATTCAACGGTTTTTGTATAAATTAAATTTAAAGGAATCCAAAATTTGTTGCCTTTTGTTGCAATAAATTGTGGGTTTTTAAAATTTAATTTATACAAAAACCGTTGAATCTATTGAATACGCCAAAGGAAAAAGTTGTTGTTTATTCAATTTTCTATGAATATAGCCATAAATCAAGAACAGTCAATGAATAATTTTTCAGCCAGGTGACAATAACTTTTTTTGAGAAAAACTTTTTTTTTTTCTAAAAAACTATCAGCTTTTCAACATTTTGGTATTGGACTTTCTTGTTATTCACAACATGAGAAACTCGCTGTTAAAGTCTGGCGGGTCATTTCACTTCCACCCTGTATATCTTTGCGATATAGTATTTTAATTCATATTTTATTTATGAAATAGTCCAAATAAATATCATTCGACGATACAACGTTCCCAGATAAATTCGATCAAACGTTTTACGATATTAATTGTGGTAAAAGCAACATCTAAGTGATGCACTGTGGATCTACTTTGGAGTTAATGTGATAGTTGGTAATTTTTTAAAGAAAATAATTGCTAATAAAATGCTAGTCAGAAATAGGACAGTGGAGAAAAGAAGTCATCTTCCTTAATAAACAAACTTATTCTAAGAAAGTAGATGAGTGTGTTTAAAAGGTATTCGTTTAGATCTTGTATAATTTCAGTTTGATATTTTAAATAGTTAACGATATAATTGGTGGGATAGGGATTTTAATCTCACCATAACACAAAACTCAAAACCATTAAAAGGAAAGTTGGACTCGTTAACTGTTATCAATGATTCTGTAGCAGTTTCCCAGCCCAAGCAAAACTGCGGAGTAGATCTTCATGCTGACTACGCCCTTAATTGGAGAAAACGGTTTCGTTTAGCCTCGACGATAAACAATGCAACGCATTAAAAACGGTGTACTCGAGGCATTTGGGAGGCTCAATAAATGCGCAGTGCCGTATCACGAATTTATTATGCTTCTGCGATTTTCCCTATGGCCCCTGGCTGAAGTAGATGGAACTTATACTCCAGGCTATAAAGGCGGCAGTGATGTTCTGGATTACATCACCTTTGTTTGCTGAGGTCATGGAAAGTGCACTATTTATGCTTTCTAAAAATATATGAATATGGCCGTGTTATTTGCGTAGCTCTCAGGAAATGGGAAAAAGGCCATAAAATACTGTAGTTGATGGTTGCATCAAGGTATGTAAACTTTGAGACGATCTTTTTTCAAATAAGAGGAGTGTTACGCCGGCTACGGCGCACAACAAAGGACTGTCGGGGCCAAGCTACTTGACACCACACACCAGATGCGGCACGTATCAAAGACGCTTAAAGCCAAGCTTCCCCACGCCACTCACGCCAGCAAACACGTGACTACACTGAGTGCGGCACCTCAAAAAGGGAGCTTTCCAGATAATTTGATAGGTGTGCGGCCGCCGGCTTGTTTGTAGCAGTTCGAGAAAGATCTGGCTCCGTCATCGCCGGATAAAATCTTGTGGAGCACGTGAGGGTAGACAGTTTTTGAGTTGGTCAATGTGTCAGTGAGTACGAGACAGCTGTGAGAGGTACGTCGTGTTGAAGTGAAGTGGTGAATGATTGTGTCATCGGAGTTAGTGTTTGAGAGACAGTGAAAGGAGCGAGTCAAGGCTACGAGAAGAAAGCAGCTGTGAGTTGTAATATCACGACTGTGATAACGTCAGTATGTGTTTTTGTGCAGAAGTTTAGAAGAAAAATAAAGTATAATAGAAAAATAACAGTACTGATCTTGTCACTTTGTCGCAAGACTTATTTAACAACCTTGGAACTTAAAAGAGCTTAATATTCAACATTTTATATACGTATTTGGACTATGAATGCCATAAAATTAGGTACATATGGATTTCGGAAAGATGTTTGTATCTGGTGGGTTATCTTATATTTGACATTTCAATAAATAATTCCCAACATAAAAGTTGGCATGGTTTCCGAAAGTATTTTTTATGCAGTGAAAAAATTAACAGCAGGTATGAGCATATTGGCACACTTCTTTTGAGAGGAAAAAAGGAAAACACTGTTAGGGAATGCCTCTTTAGGTGTGCAGTCGGTCTGGGTGGCTCAGTTGGTTAGACGCTGGCCTACTGATCCCAGGGTCGCGGGTTTAAATCCAGTCCAGACGATGGTTCTTAAGTGTGCTTAAAATCGACAGCTCCATGTCAGTAGATTTACTGGCATGTAAAAGAATTCCTGCGGGAGAAAATTCCGACACACCGACGACGCTGATATGATCCTGGCAATTGATAGATTCGTTAAACTACAACATACTTTTTAGGTGTACAAAATCATAGTTCATGAGTGGGAAGGTATTCGGAAGGAAATAGTTTTGTGCCGAAATTTGAATTAATATTAGAAATCGTCGGAGTAAAAATTTACGTATAAAAGGCACCAGAAAAATACATCATGGTCAGACATCACTGTATTAGGCCCATCGGCCATGTTCCAACCAATACTTCAAAACAAATTAAATCCAGTTGTAGATTAACCTTTTTATGTTTGTATTACGCTTCTAAGGACACTAACAAGAACATATATAGTTAATGGAACAGCCATTGTTTTTAGAATACGCTACGATAGCACTCGTAATACGATAACTAGGGCTCGGAAGTTCATGCCCTAAAAAACACTGAAATATGCATGCAAATATGCTCTTAATAACTTGAAAATATGCCAAGAAATATGCACTATTTAATTAAAAGAATTTCCCTTTGCAGTGGACAAGACGAGTTAGTACAAATAATAAATAAAGTTATCTTATTCCTTAGAGGTTGAAGCAGAAGTGGTCCCGCTGCTAGTATTAACTGCTAAATTGCAGTTCACAACCAACACTTTGCACAAATATTCAACTGTAAAACATCGTCTGTTGTCTCGCAAAACACTTTTGTAACGTGAAAAACTTCTCTCCACGTCACAAGATATTATCGGGACATATTTAAATGATGTTAACTCCTTCAGAGAGAGAGAGAGAGTCAAGTCTCTTGGTGTGACAGATGGTTTTCTTTCGAGGATGTCTCGAATATCGCACATTTGTGAATAACCAGAATTTTTTGAAATTACATAGTTCAAGGTTTTTCAAAGACAGTAAGTGATTCATGCAAAGGAGATCCTACAGCTTCCAATGCCGTTACGGCTGTTGGTAAGAAAGAAAAATGAGCCGATATGAAACTAGGACCCTCTTTTAACCTAGTGCCTGACACAATATTTTGCACAGTTTCTATTGATGAAGCATCTTTCGAGTCCAATGAATTAACAACCTAACTATTTCTATGTGCTCAGCATAATATAAAACTTCATGGACCCATGTTCCACATCTAATTAACGCTGGTGCAAGAAGAAGGCGGATATTAGGTGCTGTTGATCTAAACAACTTAACTCTTTTAGGAGATTTAACAAAAATTATCTTTGTACTGGACACAAATCTACCTAGCAATGGGAAAGAATCATTGTCTCAGAAATGCTACCAATATGAAAAATATTATACAGATGAAAAAAGTTTTTTTAAAAAAGCATAAAAAATCATTAAAATATACAATATAGGGGCTATGATATTGAAACCTTCGTGAGTTGTATCATGTGCAATACTACCAATATGAAAAATATTATCCATATAGAAAAAGAGAATAAAATACCATAAAAATCATTAAAATATGCAATATAGGGGCTATAACATTGAAATAATATGCATTTATCAAAAATTAAGAAAATATGCAGTTATATGCGCCATAAAAGCATGTCCAAATAAGTGAAAATTCCATAATTCGTGCACATAATGTAAAAGCATACATTTTTAACCTCTATCAAAAAACATGCTAATGCATGAACTTCCTAGCCCTAACCATAACTTTAAATAAAGAAGTTAACTGTATCGTCCTTAGAAGACACTCGATATCTGCGCATATGCAGTGTCCTATAACAGGGAATGATAATTACAAGCAGTCGATGTGTTTTTCTTGTGTACTTATGTGCCTATGTGTCTGTAGCAACATAAATTTAAAACAGTAGAAGTAAACTTGTTCTTTAAAACAGTCCTACTTAAACTGATGTCTCACTCTTAGAACGCTTATTTTAGTGTTTCCCTTCGGGTCATAAATCAATGCTACACTTTCTTAAAGAGCACTGAGGAGATTAGCAAGGCGTATTAAGTAAAGTCACTGTGAATTACTGTTCTAAGACGGGAAAGGAAGAGATGCTTTCAAAATATCAGCGGCAGTTATTTTATGAGCTTCTTTGTCGCCATGAAAGTGAGGCTGAATAACCTTCATTTCGCTTCTCCTTTCAGCTATAGTTGCGTTTATTACAAGCTTTTGTTTACAAAGCGAGAAACAAATGCACATAAAACCGGGCGCCACTGCAGGGTTTACACCTGCGTTTGTTTTCTCTCTTTTCTTGCTCATCCATTGTCAGAGGTGCTTTCAAATACAACACGCCTTTTACCGTTTAGGCAGAGATATTTACTTTCCCGGTGTTAATAGTTGGCACAGTTTATTGAGATACCCCCCAAAATAACCTTGACATTTTCCCCCCATTATGGTGCAGTCTGGTTTTATTTGGTGATATTTCATCGTTTGGTTGCATTAGTGCCGCCAACTGTTTGTAACACATAATCATGGCCATGGTTATGGCCATAGTTGGTGTTATTGCGTCTGTTATGTTGCCACAGAAGCCTTTGTTTATGAACGCATTGCAGGAAGGCCAACCGATAGATTTTAAAACAAGATTCTGTTTAGACGCCTTATTAATTAATTAACCAATCAATGGACGTAATGCTCGTTTTTGCGTGATTTTGTCTTGAATTCTTTTAGAACAGTATATGCAATTATAGTTACTATTATTATTTTTGTGTTCGCTACACAGTAGTGCATCTCATATATATTACGATATCTAGCGCTCCAAAGTAATTTTATACAAAAGTGTTATTGCAGAACAGGATTTGCCGAAGATGAGTAGGTTCCTGTGTTGTATGTAAACGATGTTCAAGCATTATTATCGTTTGAAAGTATGTTACTTTAACCCTGTGATATTTGAGGTTAGAAATGACTTTATTATGTACTTTGGCAGGACTGCTTTTTGTGATACTTCAGTCAGCTGTTTAGTGTAATGTCGGCCATGTTGAACTCCTGGAGACTGCCGATAACCTGTGTCCACTATAT
>CM060961.1:136523801-136562563 GCA_030765045.1 Tenodera sinensis | reverse complement strand
TTTCTTTCTTTCTTTCTTTCTTTCTTTCGTTCGTTCGTTCGTTCGTTCCTTCCTTCCTTCCTTCCTTCCTTCCTTCCTTCCTTCCTTCCTTCTTTCTTTCTTTCTTTCTTTCTTTCTTTCTTTCTTTCTTTCTTTCTTTCTTTCTTTCCTTCTTTCCTTCTTTCCTTCTTTCCTTCTTTCCTTCTTTCCTTCCTTCCTTCCCTCCCTCCCTTCCTCCCTCCCTTCCTCCCTCCCTCCTTCCCTCCTTCCTTCCTTCTTTCTTTCTTTCTTTTTGAACCTGGCACGCCCGTTGGGTACTCCCGTCTCCTCCTTCCCTTCCGGAGTTTTATATACACTATTTTCCGCTTATAAGTATAATGAAAGAAACGTTCATAATTTCAAAACTATGAATACAAATGGGTTATGGTTAGTACCGTTTGAAAGAGGAAGTTGGGAAGTTTTAATGCACTGGTATTGTTAAATTTCAGATCATTGCATAGGAGATAATATGTCATTACGTTCATCAGTCAGCAATGTTTCAGTAAGATGGAACACCACTACACTTTGCCGATGTAATACGGGCGTTTTGGGTCAGAAGATGGATCGGAAGAGGATCACCGTAGACCACATAGTCTCTCAGATCACCAGAACTGACACCACCTGATTTTTTCCTGTGAGGATTTGTTTAGGAGCAGATCTACAGGATACCAGTAGGTGATTTGACAGACTTGAAAACAAAGAATTTATGCTGGTGTCGACAATGTAACATAACACATGGGTCGAGGTTGAAGACTGATTGGACATTATCCGTACTAATGACAGCCGTGTTAAAGTTTATGAACCAAAAGGTAAAAATCTCATGTGTTGCACTCACATGACTTTCTCTACTCTTGTACTAATCATTCTTACAAACTCTTATTCCTATACCTTCTTCGTGTTAGTTAAGATAAACATTTGTACATTTATCTTACCTATTGCTTATTTCCTTGTAAGGGAATATTACAATACAGTAAGCTTTGTGTGATAATCAAATCTTTTAAAGCTTTGAGATTCCGTTCTCTTTGCACACTTAACATGCAAAACAAATGAACAACGAACGATGTTCCATTTCACGAAAGTTATGTTTTCCGAAACTCACACACATAACAAGGAATGTCTCCGAAATGGTTCAACCTACAAGAAAATTTATTTGGACATAAATTGTGTATTTTAGCAAGATCTACAGTTTTTGTATAGTACGATCTGGTCTATCTCTATTTACCAGTTATGCAAAAGTCGTCCAGAGTAAACAGGACTACAGGGGCTATAGCCAGAAAATTCAAAATGTACATTTCATTTGTCATAAAAATATCTCAAACATATGACATTTTAATCAAAATCGTTGGAGCTATTTTAAAGAAAATCAAAATTTTCGAAAAATTTTCTATCCAAAGAGTAGTTGGAGGGGGGGGGGGGGTGGCGGCTATTTTCTTCAAAATCTTCGTGTCGCATCCTTGAAAGACATTAAATTTAAATACAAACTGTAGTTTTTAACCTACTTTCGTTTTTGAGTTATGCTGTCCACAGACACACAGACTGACACACTCACACACGGACCTTTTCTAAAAATACTTTTTTTTTTGGATTCAGGGGATCAAAACATATAGGTACTTCCGGTGAAATCTCCACATCGAATTTTTGGGTGGAATACAATAATTCCCCTACTTACCAATAGAGAAAGTAAAAATAGTTGTAGCAAGTGGTTTCATCTCCAGATTCGAATTAATTCAGAAGCTATAGCTATTTCTTTTGTTATACCTATAACGGAACGCCCTGTATAGTAGATTGACTATAGGCTCCATTTGCACTCTGCCTGTAACATAGTTGTTACAGAAAACAAGGGAAGTTTACAAACAACTCAAAGGACGATGTTATGACCACGTAACGGTGAAAAATGGAAGCAGTTATTGATGTACGTATAATTTTTGACCAAGAAATCTTTTATGACGCAGGAGATTTTCTGTGTGCATCCTTGGATGATGCAGAACCCACATTAAATTTGGTACTTACGGACATTTCAGTCTTGGATTATGTGTTCACACATACACACACTGTTTCTAAAACCTTTGAAAGTGTATAATACAACGAAAATGAAAAATGTACATAAAGTACAAGACGCTTGCTTCAGAAACGCTTTAAAATCCCCGTTCTGAAGAATGACATGGACTTTTGGAGTTATTCCCTTGTTTCGTTGCTGGTGAAATGAGTACCTATGTATTTGTATATTAATGTATGAATGACTCTCAATCCTCGCATCTCATTCATCCTTGTCCCGAAAACTCGTGTTGCGGCGCAGGTGCGCGGTGCGTCACTTCCGCATTGCGTCATCATATCCCCGCTTCTTCACAGCAGTAGTTGACATTTAAAAAATATGAACTTTCAACTCTACGCATTACAACTCCAGCCCTTTTAACTACAGTTTGAGGTACTATGAACGCAATATGGGCCTATACAAAGGCCTTAAGGTGATGCATATGTAAAATTTAGAAACTCCACAGCATATAATATACCTTATTGAAATTTATGTCAGGTAGCATCATTGCTTAAAAATTTAGCTTGCATGGTTATTTAAATATTGGATTTTTACTGTGTAGATTCATTGCTCTAATTAAATTCTCTACACGATACATTTTTCAGAATTTCAGATAAAAGTTCGAGTTTTATAGTGAATAAGTTTACAAAATATCTATCATATTCGACTTTTTGTATTAACCCTTAATTATCGTAGAAAACGTTTTACTTTTAAAAAATATTATTTCTGACATCAGCGTAGCCCTTTATACAGGGTTAGTTAAAAGTCCCACACCACCTAAATAACTTTTGAAGAATACGAATAACACAACACTCAAACATTATAGCGTTTTTTTGGCTACTTCCGATTTAGTTTCTTATTGTAAATGGAATACTACGTTTTTTACAGATTGGGATAGTGTTCTTCAATAGCTTTTCAATCTTTTCATAATATACTGCATCATTTTAATTTAGCTGCTGGTTTTCTAGATTGAAAATATGAACTGTACTTAATCTTACGAAGTCGTGGCATTATAAACTATTCATGACTGTGTTCAAACATTTTGTTTACGTAAGAAATAACCACTTTCATTCACTTATTCTATACTATAAGGCGTAGTAATCTCAGCTTGCACTGTATGCCCACGACGAGAAGGCTAGAGGGGAATGAAGGGCAGAGGGGCTTGAACTGTGTATCTACTCCGGTAGCGGACCTGTTTACTAGGAAATGAGTGTATAAGAGTGCATATTTATAGCTATGGGTGACTTATGCGACAACATTGTGTATTTTAAACGAGCCTAGCATCCTTGTCATTCTCGGAAACTAGGCATAAACACCGTGCGGGAAGCACAAAATGATTACGCTACACATTCCTAAGACTTGCCTTCTTGTCCTGAGCATACAGTAATGTATGCAAATACCAAAGTTAAGACAACATACATTATCGTGTAAAATAGAAAGTGTAACCTACGTTTAATGCATTCATTAATCTATGCATAAGTGTAATCAGTGCGTAGTCTGTCACAATCGGATGCGTAACCCAACGAATATCCTACAATTCGTTAAAATCTGAGAATTCCCTTCGTAGTTTTCACCTTTTCTCATTGTCTGAAAGAAATATTTGACAATATTAAGATCATGATTCAAAAGAGAATCTGCTTTTCTGTCAGAAATACATCTGCAAAGCAAATAAACATCTCTGTAACATTTCCGTCAACAGGAAGCCCTGTTACGTTGATTTTGTTATTTCTAGCACGGAAACAAAGCTTTGTTTACCACTATAGCTCTGATTCATTTCGTCACCTCTCGGATGTACACTGTCTTGTGTGCATACCTTCGTCCCACAATCCGCGCGAATCTTAACCAATAGTAACTAAGTAAGTGTCCAATTCATGCTCAAATGTTCACAAATTGAAGAGCACGCATACAAGAAAGAAAAGGAATCGCGAATTACTCTCTATTTACGACTATAAATGCAATAATGTAAGCGCGAATCCCAACACGAGATGTACAATGACCGCCAAAGATAATCTCTCTGCGCTTCCGGTGAATGTCACATTATTTATGGTTGTACTAAGCCATGGTCTTTTTATTGGTTATTTTAGGCAACATAACCTTGCACCGTGGCTGCATTGAAGTGCATCTATCTAAAGTCACTCACCGTATACAAAAATCACTGTACGGTATTCCAATATATTGTTTAATTTACGATAGGACCCTTTTTATATAATTATATGCCTGCATTGTGAAGCGGAAACTGAACTAAGAACGCTAGCAAAATGCAAACCTAGAATTAAAAAAAAAAAAAAAAAAAAATAAATAAATAAATAAATAAATAAATAAATAAAAAAATAAAAAAATAAAAAAAATAAAAAAAATTAAAATTCATTGTTAGGCCTAAAAAGGTATTTAAGGTCAAGAAAAAAATAAGACACGTAACATTTATGTCTAATTACATAATGAAATTCAAGACAATGGATGTACATAAATTACTTTCAAAATTATTTAAATTTATGATATTAAAACAGTCATATAGGAAGGTAAGGATAAGAAAAGTGCAACCCCTATCCCGTGGCACAACAGCCCATTCGGACCAAGGCTTACCGCCCGAACGTTGCGCATATTGTAGTCAAAATAGTAGCGTCGTTAAGATGGGGAACAGACCTAGAGAAACCGTAGTTTGATGTAATTAGGTTGCTATAACAAAAATCAACAATGGAGGTAGGAACCGTCAACAGATCGCGTTATGGCAAGAGATTGTTTGGAACATCGCAGAACAAAAGACGTTTTGAAGTAGAAAGTGAAAATACCGCTCAGATATTTCATTAATGTGGGATTAATACCGAACTATATAAAATACCAATACTACAGCCGTAATTTGAAACGGATTTGTAAAAAGAATTAATATGGTTGAGTAGGACTGCACATTTCAAATGTCCTATTGAAGCCATTCATCTTTGAAGTTGGTTTATCCCGGATAGCTCAGGTGCTAAAAGGTTTGCCTAAGCACAACTGTAAAGGGACTCCACACTGACAGAGAAGAGACCTTGCTAACTTGAAAGACCAAAGCCTGTAAACAAACACTAATTGCTATGTCTGGTCCAGTGGCTCAGTCGGTGGAGCACCTGCCTGTTATGCGACGGAGTTAAATTTATTTAGCTTTTTATCAATGTCTAATTCAGGCCCGTATGTTATTTCACATCTTAGGAAGTTAAAATGTGACACTTGTTTTATGCTTTTATTTTCTATAATTATTTTAGACCAGACCGAATGGGCGTGTTTTCTCAAAGATAATAACCATATTTATGTGTTCGTTATTGGGAACATTATACCTGGTTGAATGAAGCAGTACTGCCAACCTACTCATATTTATATACAGCCTTTAAAGGACAAAAATAACTATTATTTATCAAAATAAAAACATTATTTTTAACCTCAAACATAATGGAGTAAAAGTGTGTTCAAACGATAATAATGCCTGGACATTGTTACCGCAAAACAAATGATATACCTACTCATCTTCGGCAAATCTTGTTTTACAGTAGCTTTTGGATAAAATCAGTTCCGCACGCTAAATATGGTAGTATATTTAATGCGCTGTTGTGTTGCGAACACAAAAATAGGAACAGTAACAATAACTGTATACGATGCTCTAAAACAATTCAAGATAAAACCAGGCACACACGAACAGTACAATGCTGTCCACAGATAAACGCGGCTTCTTGTTTTAAGAACTATTGGTTGGTTTCCCTGCACCTCCCTGCGCTACCCTCGCTGACCTTTCACTTCGTAATTGCATTGCCCCATTAAAACTCAGTGACGCGGCTGCTTCTTGTATAATTATGTCTGCGAGAAACATAAAACTGCCAAAAAACGGCTTATCTGGGTCACCGTAATAGTGTAGTTTGCAAAAGAGTTTTCCTTTTATGTTCCTTCCTAGGGCGTCTCCTCTATGCAGAGGTTGTCATCATCGTCCGGCCACTGCGTCCTCTAGCCGCAGCCAAGGCCACAGAGGAGTGCAGGCTGGGGGTGGCGGGGGTCAGCACACCGACTCCCCCAACCGTAAGGCGACCATTTGATATTTTAGGGACGCTAACTTTGTATCAGAATAGCTCTCAATTGGCCTCTTGGGGACCTAACCAGGTTGAGTGCAACCCGCACCAGACCTTCCAGTCCTAGCACCGGTACCGGGAATCGAACCTCGGGTCCTCAGAGGTAGGCACGCTAAGAAGGCGGTCTTCTTTTTGTATTCCCCAATTATATTGCTCTTGTGTTTTAAAACGTTCCACATACATTCATTGCAATACATGTCAATAAAAGTATATTTTATTTCGAACCACTTAATCATTTAATCAATTATGATTATAATATATTTATTTAATGTGCACCACAGTTGTAAAGAAAATGAACGTTTCCATACGGAACACAAAAAACAAACCATATAGTACACTTATGGACAGTTAGCAGGGAACTTCTCTGAAGTTTCTCCTATCTCCATCCGGTTTTTAATAGACGTATTATGTGTGTTACCAATTTTGTTTGACAGCGAAAGCTACATTGAACTTCAGAGACAATATTGTGCGAGACATTGCGGAGAAACTTTCTACAACTGGTATCCGCATCGATATTGATCGAAGTATAAACTTGACGAGAGAAAGTGTTTCAAAGGGTTCTAGACGGCATCTTCAGATGATAATACCAAGCAATCGTTTTTTTCAAAATTACTGTGGCGTATCTAGCAGTTTTTTTTTTTTTTTTTTTTTTTTTTTTTTTTTTTTTTTTTTTTTTTTTTTTTGGCTTCAGAGCTTTTGTAAGTTATTCATCTCTTCTTGAGATCTTCTTGGTGTATGGCTTGCGTTTCTTTGATCAGTAAGAAGTTGATATTTTGAAAAATTACAGCTTCCATGAAAATTAACAAAAAAAAAGTCATAAGTTCATGAAACAGGAAAAAAGGAACTTTCCATTTCTTAGCACCAATGAGTTTACAAATACGAGAATAGCATTAAGTACAACAGAGTAATTTGTTTCTTATTATTACTGTATGTTTCTTTCTCTACTACATATAGGAGGTAGCTAGGGGGTAAGCGAGTGAGTGAGTGAGTGAGTGCGTGAGAAAGTGAATGAATGATGAATAGGGTTTAAGGGCCCGTCCACAGCTAGATCATTAGGGCCCGGGAAGTAGGTAGGGGAAGTATAGTATTGCACAAAAAAATTCGAATGTCAAAAATTTAACCGGCAATATACGTATGTTTAGAGGCCCCTGAACCAGAAAAAACTGTGTCCGTCTATGTATGCCTTTGCGTGCCTGTGTGTGTGTGTGTGTGTGTGTGTGTGTGTGTGTGTGTGTGTGTGTGTGTGTGTGTCTGTCTGTCTGTCTGTCTGTCTCGCCCTCTCTCTGGGAACAGCATAACTCAAAAGTGAAAAGTCGTTTAAAAACCAAAACCAAACATTCATCTTGATTAATATGAATTTGAAGAATAAGCGTTTTAAGGATAATTTGTACAAGAGTGAGTAGAGAAGGTCATATGAGCGCCCACATTGCATCTCTTTAAAATGGTGAGCTATTATTTCATTTCTGGGGACTTTTAAGCTGAAGTGAATATTCTTTGCATTAATTTTTAAGTGCTAAATTTTTTTGCCTATGAATCGGTTTCTTAGTTTGGTTGCTTGTAAGTCAAATGTCGCAAAAGTGCCGAATCCTATGATAGAAACCTTATAATTTCACATTTTATATTGCATTGTTTACCTCGATTGTTTTCACTTGTTTTATTGCTGCCGGAGACTTAGTGCAGTTTGGGAAGATCGACTGGATGTATGTATTTGTGCTGAGGATTTGCAGTTGCATTCCCGGCTCAGGAGTAGTGACTTTAAGCCGTCTCTATCTAACCCTTCACCTCTATTAGCTCATGCGAAGTATCCCCAAGGACCAACATGGTTGGCGGTTCACGGTAAAAGCTGTAGGTCCTTTCAGTCCACCGCCATTCTCATCATCGTCCTTACATCAGAAGTAACGAACTCCACCCACTAGATGGCTTTACCTCAGTCAACGCTTGAGGTAACCTTCGAGGTGACTCATAGCATATGCAGAGCATTGAAAAAACAAACATTGTACCTACTATTGTAGTAGGAGAAAGACTTTCCTGCCCCAGCGAGTCAAACTTAACCAACCGCTGACCCTAGACTGCGGAATTTATTCTGTTATCCATCCCTCTTCTTTATTGCATATAACACGAATTATCAAGGTGTGTCATCCACTGTGATAGACTTGTTTGGCTCTAAGGATGTCACGGCATTTCTTGCATCAAGTAAAACATACTGTATAATTTCCCTGGGACTTTTAAGCTATCAATGTTCACATGCTCATAACAAGCCCAGATGTTTCAGTTCGTAATAGGCAGTAACTATAGTACATCGTCGGCATCCATAAGCATCATGGTGAAATGGCACACCGGATGCTGTACTTCTCAAGCATGTTTTTAATTGTTTTAGTATAGAAAAAGTGCTTCCTCCAGAAGCAGTGATAACTGGCAAGATGGTTCACCCCTATGTTGAGTTTACTACTATTCAAACTTAAACCGTTAACTTTTAACCAGTCAGTAGCCTCGTAGTACATGATAGGCTGATATAAGGAAATAGTGTTAAAATGACAGAATAATTAAATGAAAAATGACGCTCGCTTAAAGGCATGTAATCTATTCAACAGTAGGCGCATCAGAGGTGAACAGCTGGTTAATAGTATTACAAAACACTTGAGAATCAGCTAGCAGAAAACAAAAGACAGGGTCGTAAATAAACAAGTGAGTGCGATTGATTGGTAGGGGTACCCAAGTGCACAAATGTCCGTGTCTAAGCAGCGATAGAAAGCGGACAGATGGGAAATTACCAAGCCTCCAGGCGGAGTGGCGATAAATCAAAACAACATCGCACGCACTCCAGCAGGTGAGTAGGAAAAGCGTGTGGGTACAAAGGTCACGTCATCTCCTCCCCACAAATCCAAGAAAGTCTTGCCACAAACTTGTGGGGAAAAGTCCTTCCGAAGTGCAACGCTGCAGTTTTGTCTACAAGATTCTCAATGACATAGCGGTCCTTCACCTGCAAAATAATGAAAATGATGCCTTTTGGCTGGAGGCATTCACTTCCTGCCCAATATACCTGTGTCTGCGCCTTAAGTACCATTGTTAATCTTCCTGTTTCGTGCTAATATCCTCTGATTACATGCGGGCCCTTGTGACTTGCTCGCACATTAGGAATGCATCGTCAACAATCTTGCCAGGGAATACGTTATTTCGATGGCGTCACAATCCGCATACTCTTCGCGGCAAGTGAAAGAACTTCTGATAACTGCTTTATCTCCTCTCACGTACTTGTCGCGAGAAGACGACTTTGGCTCGGTTACACATTGGCCACTGCAATTTTATGCATGATTACCTTTTTAAACGGGACTCTGCTTCTCTTTGTCCGCTGTGCGACAACCTTTTGTCGGATGGGTCAGATGCTGCTAGAGCGTGTTTCCCTAGCGCACCTTCGGGACTCTCTGCAACTCCTGCGAGTCGTGCAGAGTTACTGGGGGACGATAAACAAGCGGTCGAAAGAGCTTTGAAGTTTTTAGCAAAGATGAACATAAAACTAAGGATTTAGAATGTTAGCTATCTTTATTTCTTACTTTTTCGACTATTTTATAATTTTGTTTCATTTTGGCTTTTACCTCTTGTTTGGTGTATTTGCTTTCTTACTAATATTTGCATTTTATATTGAAATTTATATGAGGCTCTTGCCAGACCCATTTTATTAGGGCGGTGATGATCAAATATTGAGCGCCCCTAAAGATACACTTCCTCCTCCTCCTGCTCTTCTATATACTCTTAAAATATACAATGATTGTGACAAGAAAAGGTAGCATTAACTAAGAGCATTCAAGTGAATTTTGGTTGAGTTGGGTGCTAATTATTTTGCAATATTTTGCATAGGTTAGTACATTAAAATTACCATACTAGTAATAACATTCAGAAAAAATGGTATTATTATTTGTCTATCTTAGCATTGACTCAGAATACATTTTATTTACCTTCTCTACTTTTAGTAAGTAAAGGAGGTATATTCCATCCAAATATCAGTATGTAGAATTCACAAAAAATACAAGGTCCATGAGATCAGTAATTTTTACGAAAGTTCTAGTTGTGCATATTTGTGTGAGTTCACATTTGTGTATGTGTGTATTTGTTTGTGTGTGTGTGAGAAAGAGAAAGAGAGAGAGAGAGTAAGGAAGTGAGAGAGAGAGAGAGAGTGAGTGAGAGAGAGTGCGTACAACCAGCCATTGTTTTGTTTTGTTTTTTGTTTTTCCTGCATTCTCTTCGTATTCTATATTTAATTGATCAAAATCATAAATGAAAACTGACCCTCTCTGAATTACTGAAATCTTTTTCATTCTTTTTACTTTCTCTTAGAAGTGTTGGATCTCACACAAAACTCAGTATCGATATTTACCGTAGGTACTTGCCTTGAGAACTGGCAAATTCCCCTTCATAAAACAAACAATTTTCTCTAGAAAAAGGTCTCTCCCTCTTACACACACACACACACACACTCTCTCTCTCTGTATAAACAGGATAACTAAAACTGGATAAACACCAAACTTTATGTTCTATGTTCAGTATCTTCCAAAAATATGACACGAAGATTTTCAAGAAAAATACTACTTGATCATCTGCGAAATTATTGAGTGTTACGTCTTATTTTATGTCGCAAAATATTGAGTTAAAGAAATTAAACTTAACATTACTAAAAGTATTAACATTTTGTTATACGCCGATGACATATTACAAACAAAGGAAGATTAGTTATATTATCTGAATGAAATATGCAAAGGGTATAATTTTAAAACTTCTAAAGAGAAAACTAAAGTGATGACGTTTATAGGTAAACAACTAGTAAGATAGAAAATAGTACTAGATAATAAAACCATAGAGCGGGTCTCATTCTTTACATATCTAGGTTGCGAATTCGCTCTTGGTCAAGAAACACCAAAAGATTCTTATACAAAATTGGCGAAAGTTCAACATATATGTGGCACAGCTCAAAAAACATTAAAATGAAAAAATAGGAAGGAAACAAGAATGAAATTCTATGAATCAATGTTCCTTTACCTTTAGATGGCAATGAAACTTAGATAATAATAAAATAAAAACAGAATTCAGAATGCAGAAATGACCTTTCCAAGAAGAATCAAATTCGGCACAAGATCAGCTAAAATACGAAATGGAGGTATCAGAAATGAACGCAATATATTCAGAGATATAGAAAGACCAAGAAAAGATGAAAATACATGCTATGAATTGCGCCAGGCGATTTACCTAAACCATGAAGTGCAGAAGAATAAATATGGTGAAATATGTGTAATTAACAGAAATTAGATTCGGACATAAATACTAAACACCTAGCATTCATATGTAGGACAAAGATTCAAGGAATAAAAATTCTGCAATCGAAAATGGCCATTCGGAAGAAATCGCTGACGAGCATACCCAATATATGGTATGTATGTGTGAGCCTGTTTTACCGGAGATTTCTGCGTGTCTTATCCGGAAATTGATTAGTCACGGTAGAAAGTGAAATCGTCTACCTCCCCTTTATAGGTCCACGAACTCGTCTTCCTTTTCAGTAGATTGCGTCTCGATATCAGCGTGCGGGGGCACCCAAGAAAGTGTCTATGCTCTTAAACTGTTAAAGCGAGAGAAATCGAGAAATCCACAGCCGCTACAACTAGGGAATGCCCTGATTCTTTGTGCTCAAGTGCAACCAAACGACTATCGAGCGCACTCAACACGCAGCAATAAAAGCGAATCGAAACCAAAATTAAGAGTAAATGGAAACGTACGATTGTACGCATTATAAACTTTAATCACGAAATGCCAAAGAGCTACTTCCAAGCGAAATATACCTTGTTCTAGATTTTAATCAGAACTTTCGGTTACGTTAATAAAGAAAGATACTATCCTTGGTAAAAAATTTAAAATCTTCCCGGCAGTAATTTGAACTAATGTGCTGCACTCACACGGCCTTCTTTACTCATGTACTAACCATTCTTATAAAGTCTTATTCCTATATCTTCTTCGTGTTAGTCCAGACAAGCATTTATAGATATTATCATATTGGTAATTTTCTTGTAGGTGTATGGGGAATATGGGAATACAGTAGGCTTAGAGCGATAGTCAAATCGTTTAAAGCTTGGAAATTCTTTGCACGACAAAGAGATATAAAAGTAAATAAGATATTTCTATTTGAGAAAAGTATAAGTATTGGCAAATTCAAAAAAGTAATAAATAATATCTCGTAAATGGTTCGCTCAAAAGAAGAAAGAAATTCAACACAAATTGTGTGTTTTAATGAGGTGCACATTTTTTATTTAGTAAGCTTTTGCCTGTTTACCATTTATGCAAAAATCATCCAGAATGAAGAGGTATTGTGCGAACATTCCCAGAAAATTTAGGGTATGACTTAGAAACTGCCATGGAATTGCCTGTTTGTGTCCGTCACTGGATAGTGACTGCTACGAGTTTGTCGCTCAGTTGGTTAGACGCTGGCCTACTGATCCCAAGATCGGGGGTTCAAATCCGTCCCAGACTGATCGTTTTTAAGTGTGCTTAAAAACGACAGCTCCATGTCAGTAGATTTACTGGCATGTAAAAGAACTCCTGTGGAACAAAATTCCGGCACACCGGCGACGCTGATGTGATCCTGGCAATTGACAGCGTCGTTAAATAACAAATCAATTTTAATTTAATTTTAGACTGCTATGAGTCTAAACGCCACAGCGTGATTCACGCTCCGACTGAAAGAGGAGATAGATAGCAGCTAATTACGTATGTGTCACCAAAGAGACAAGATTGGAATCACTGCCTTATATCCCTGGAGCGTGCACGCAGGATAGTGATGGCACCCTCCTTGGGGGGGGGGGGGTGGAGTGTTGTGGCATCGGGTCAGCACTCCAGCACATTTGAAAATATTTTAACGGTAAGAATGCCCGACGAGGAAAAGACGGATGGATGACTGGTATAAGGTTGTCTCATAAGTTCATTCATGTTGCTCACAAGTCCCATCTACAGCGCTTGAAAAACCTGAACCCTCTATACATTCAAGTTATCATAGTTGCCTAACCATCCCTGCGACTTAGACTTAGACTACAGGACTCGCTATTGGATGTCATGTGTGTTTGTGACTGACGTTGGAACAGCGTGAACTTGTGTTACAACTACGGAAAGCAAAATGGAACATATCCGACATCTTATGCTGTTTTATTATCGCAAGGACAAAATAGTCTCACAATGCCAGCAGAACATTTCTGGTGTCTACGGAGAAGATGCAGTAACGAATCGAGCATGTCAAAAGTGGTTTATTCGATTTCGAGCTGGGAATTTCTCCCTAAAACAGGTTTGACAACTACTCTGCCATAACTGTGCTGCGGGGAGTGTGTTCCCAGGCTCTTAGTGATTGAAACGTAAAGAGGAACGAACTTTAGGACAAACCTATACAAGCGCTCCAAAGCCTCGCGTCTTTCCGAGGTCACCACCAAACCACCGCGAACGCGTGGTCAAACATAACCCACTTGTGTGAGCCGGTGAGCCGCGGAAGTCTGTCAGACGAAGATGTCACAGATGGCGCGAAAGTTGTAATAAAATTACTATTTATATACCTATAGCTCTGAATTATTAAGTATATCCCTCCGCCCAAAAAATAGGAATAATGCTATGAGCTTTTGTTTAAAACTTATGTTAAATGTAGACAATAGCAAACTGGAGTTGTACTGCAGACACAAACAATATGGGACCACTAAAAATATTGTGTTTTGAAACAAAAGCCATCAAGTAGTCATATGGGTCTAACAAAATAAGCAATTATTGGCTTTTTAATGAAATTTAGGTTTTAATAATCAACGTTCTTTTTGACTATGACTTGGTGTTCCATTTTGAGATCAGTAATTCGAATGCCCGCCTCTTTAGAATGGTGGTAGCGTGTGTGTGTCTTACGTCCAAGAGGTCGCGAGTTCGAAACTCCCTTAGGAAGAAGGCTTTTTACGGAAAAGAAGACGAATGTCGGACCTATGCCCTAGGGCTCATTTGAGCATCATTTCACCCACTTTCATTTATTCACCGTTCGATATGACACTACATCGGAGGACGTTAATAATGATAATGATAATGGTAATGATAATGATAATGATAATGATAATGATAATGATAATGGTAATGATAATAATAATAATGATGATGATGATGATGATAATAATAATAATAATAATAATAATAATAATAATAATAATAATAATAATAATAATAATAATAATAATAATAATAATAATAATAATAATAATAATAATAATAATAATAATAATAATAATAATAATAATAATAATAATAATAATAATAATAATAATAATAATAATAATAATAATAATAATAATAATAATAATAATAATAATAATAATAATAATAATAATAATAATAATAATAATAATAATAATAATAATAATAATAATAATAATAAGAAGAAGAAGAAGAAGAAGAAGAAGAAGAAAAGTAATTCGAATAATAGTACCTAGCTTTTCTCACATCTGTCACCCTATCACGGAGCGTGGTATTTGTGAGAAGGCTTTAAAATAGCTGTCTGTATAGTTGTAATATCAGAAGTAGAAATGCAATCCTTACCACGTGTATAGTGATGAGTCTAGTGCACCTCTTTATGGGTATTATTTCCACCATTTGCACTCCACAGTCTTAGTCGTTTCTAGGAATCAGTTCCATTCCGAGGAAGTAATCCTCCTGAAAGTACTTCCACTGTTTAACTCCGGAGTAATGGTAGGAGCAATTCCACTGTCTTACTCTTGAGTATAGATGGAAGTGCCTTGCTAGGATCTGAGCAAATGACGTCATGAAAATTTGTGGTGGGGGTAACTTCCCTGTTCCCAACTTTAAATACACAAAGTACTGCCTACCCTGGGGACACACGAGCATTTATTTTGTGTGCGTTTTAGGCACGTAATATGCGCGCAGCTTAGCTTCACTGGACAGCTAATGCAACAACACGCATGCTCAGTGCGTAATCAAGGTCATGAAAACAAAGCAAGCATAAACGCGCGTGTTAGCGAGGAGGAGAATTGAAACGCTAGAACGCACGTATTCTAGAAACTGCGTGCGCACTCAACTCACTAGCATAACAAGAGAACAAGCGAAACACTTCACATTCAGCGCGTTTAGTTTGCGTTCTGCTTCTCCAAGAGTCTCTGCTATTGTAAATATGGATACTGAGCGATTAATAAGTGAGGTTGAAATTCATCCTATGTTATGGGATACCGCGTGGCTTACGGCGCAAACTGCAGTGACGTAATTTTCCTAGTCTGTTTATAAAGTAAAACCACTATCACCTAATATATCCATGTTCTAAACAAACAAAAACTTGCAAACAAAAGATACAGTTTTATCATGATGGTATACAATGTTAGCCATGTATCAGACTAACATTACTACGTAACTCCGATTCGTGCCGCAGCCTGTCTTTTTCGTTAGCCATGGAACGATGTTTATGATGTACACAAGGAGAAGCGTCCCTTTATATTTGAAAGAAGTTCACCAAATGAAGAAGCTGATATTCGAAAATAATTTTAAAATTTGTCATTATCATCATGTAGTCGAAGATACAGTGTGTAAGAATTGTCGTATAAAGCCTCTCACTGTTAATTGGCTGTACCCATCACCTTCTCTCTTTTTTCCTTCTCTTTAATGTGAGATAGGCAAGATCCATTACTGCAATAACTTCATCAGCTTCCATCTTATAGAACCGAATGGACGAGAAAACGCGAGTGTCCCAGCCGTGTGTGTTTAGATCTCAAACGCGCGCAAATATTGCGAGAGTAAAACCGGACGCAAAGATTACGCTCGTAATCACGCTGGTGTGATAATGCGAGCGGGCGCTGTACTTAATCACGCACTATTCCACGATGTGTACTACACGGAAGTGGGAGAGGCACTAACCGGACACCCCTATATCGTATAACTACAGTGTCAACTCTACCATAAGCTACTGCGCAACCAAGTCATTCGCCACGTCTAAAAATACCTCTGTAATTCCAGTGCTTTATTTCGGAATGGTGTTGGAATGACATTCTTACTCCATGATCAGGGGGTAATGTAATGGAATTATTGCCTTTTGCCATGAAGCAAACGATATCTAACAGGATGCAATCTATGTGTTATTGTTTCCTGTGGCATAAACATATTTTTTGTGATTTTCAGTTCTATATTGCTATGCTATGCGTGTATTCCCATTGCATAGTAAACTACAATGTAATATTGGCAATATCACGTAATGTAACTGTACCCGAGTAATCACATTAACCGTGTGGGTAACTTGTAATTCCATTTGCTGTAAAGCAAACAAATATAACTAAGCACGGAAGGCAACAATACGGACTTAAGAGTGAAACATTCATAAAACTTTTTTATTACGTGTTAAAGGTACAGTTGTGAAAATTGTTTTATATTAAATGCGGTTTCAGCAACTATACAGTACTCTTTTGGGAAATGAACATTAATATACTCATAATCTCGGAGCTGCTTTTTATTTTTGTAAAGAGGAACATTTTCTAAATTTAACTAAGAAAAAAAAAAAAAAAAAAAAAAGTATGCTTCGATGTTCTTTTATTTGCCTTTCTAAGCCAGGTATTGAAATTATACGAGTATGTGTATAGTTTACTGCTTTAGGTATGTTGGTGGACTGTTTCTCAAGGTATTGCTCAAACTATGAAGTCCTAGGTCAGCACTGAGCGGGACCCATAGTCGTGCACTCTGACATGGGTTTTTTCGTGGTTTCCCTATGTCACTTGGTGAATGTTGGGTTGCATTAATCTTTTCTCCTTGTCATCTTACAGGTTTAGCTCATAGCGCGGTACGTTCCGGCGAATGCAAACAGATGGCACAGGTGCTTGCGCACTGGAACCTCCTCCTGGAATTTGCTGACCAAGGCGCAAGGCTTGGTTGTGCGCCTGGTGCCGATATCCGGAACTGTTAGGGATTTCAATGCATCTCTGGGCTTCGCTGGCTCCGCTCTGACAAGCCTGTGATCTCACTTCACCTCATCACTTCCCTCTGGGGGGTGGTAGCCCGCAATAGATCTATGCCGGGGTCGCAGTAGGTGGAGGTGTCCTCCTCCATTACACACACACACAGACACACACACACAGACACACACACACACACACACACACACACACACACACACACACACACACACACAAATACAAATTATGCAAATTACCAAGAAAGTTCATCTTAACTGCAGCTGTATACGAGGAATTAACGGCAATTTTGCTATTTAAATCTACTAGTCTACTTCAAGGTGCTTACTCAACAACTAAGAGCATGAGGCAAGTACTCAATGCGAAGTGCCAGCATATACAGCACGAAAGGATTGGCAAAACTGGAAAACATTTACAATTTCATCAGCTTATTTTTAAATGAGTCTATTGGATAATAATGTACAGCATCTCGTGATTGCGTTTCCCTGTGTCACTAATGCTTAAATTGCGTATAACGGCAATTTCAAGGCACAAAAATATAATTTTGAATGGTAGTTACGCATAAGTTGAATTGCTCATGGAAAAGAATCATTTCGTAATTTTAAGGCTAAAAGACGCGTGCAGTGTAATAATGATGTAATATTTGCTGTATAGCCATACTGCAATACCCCCTTATTAATATCACTGCTAAATGTGGGAAGTACGATTAGAAATATAACTAAAGAGCTTGATGTTTCGTGTTCAGGAATTTCTCTACTATTTTACAACTATTCTTACAGACTGGCATTCCTCTATCTACTGCATGTTAATCGAGATAAACGTTCTTTATATGCCAAGTATATGCCGACTTTAACATTTGAGATCACATCAGTGGCTTTTTACTTTCTCTACTATGCATAGTAAGTATGGGGAGGATTGTATTCAGCCCAAGAGGGCGATGTCGAGATTGCACCTGAAATATATTATGTTTTGAGGTCTCCTGGATGTGTATGTGTGTGTGTGTGTATGTGTGTGTGTGTGTGTGTGTGTGTGTGTGTGTGTGTGTGTGTGTGTGTCTGCATGTCTGTCTGTGAAGAGCATAATTCAGAAAGAAAAGTCGGTTATAAACCAAAGTTGGCATTTGTTGTTCGACCTTTAGGCTATATTAAACACCATGGCGATCATCAGGAAATTAATAATAAATAAATGCCCATCTGAAACTCACCTCCCTCATTGGCAACTGCATAAGAGATAAACAGCCACATCAAAATTACGGCCTTCTTTTAAATATTCTTGCCCAAGCTGTGCTTAGTCGTAGGCCGTTGTCCCTATTAAAATAATTTGATCCTATTTTAATTTCAATCGCCTCTTTTACGAGTCTGTCATAATGTCGGTTATTGCAGTATAAAACCGTGACCTCATCAAATAAAATTCTGTGATCATTGTCGAGACTATGCTGTGCTATTGCTGATTTTTCTGGTTGTAGTAGTCGTATATTGCGTTTGTATTCCCACGTCCCTCTTCAATCGTATGACCTGTTTGTCCTGTATATATCCTTCCACGTTGGCAAGGAATTTTGTAGACATCAGGTGTTTTAAAACAAAGATTGTCCTTAACCAGTCTTATACACTGCCTCAGCTTCTTTGATGGCAGGAATATCGTTATGTGTTTTTGAGTATCCGCGCAAACTTATTTGAGACTGTGCTGTACAAGAGGATAAACACTTTCCTTTAGACTTTCCAACTTCTTCTGTGTTGTGGTCGTCCGTAGAGCGGTTTCTGTTATTCTTAACTCTCTGGTGCTCTTGATGAAAGTCTTTTTTTTTTGTTCCATTTATATCCTGCCTTTAACTGCAGAGGTCATATCGGCGGCCTTGCCTATTGACAAATGGTGTTACACGTTGGGTTTTTCGATCTTTGGGGGTTTTATACTTTGAATTCACACACACACACATTTACTCTTACATTCATACTTCCAGACTCAGGGAAGGATGAGAAATAATCCTGGCTGGAGAAAAATCGGGAATCGAACCCGAGACCCCTAGCACAGCAGGCAGGTGCTCTACTAACTGCGCCACAGGGCCAGTCTTGTTTGAGTAACCATTCCTTTTAAAGGTGTTTATCAAGTAATTTATTTCGTTTGATAAGTGGTCTTTGTCCACAATTTCATCAGCTCTGTGTTCTTCTGGGTCAAATGGTGATTGTTCCAGAAAAGTTACACCTATACATCGTTATCTTGTTGCGCGTACTGATGATGGCCATGGAGTTTAATATGGCCAAAAGCTCGAACAATTTTATTATATTACACGGCTGCTAACCTGAGAAGCTCTAATTAATAACCATCGCCGTGAAAGCTTCAAATATTATGGCTGATATTAACTTTATTGGCTTTGATTGGAAAACGCTAAGTCAAACGTAAAAGGTATGTAGCTCTCAATTTTGTCAGACAGGTTTGGTCTATATGTCTGAATCGGTATGGTAGCTCTCAGCGTGAAAATTAAATATGTCTCTCTTTCCAAGGATGTGGCTTAAGATACAAACATAAGCACCTAATGGGGGAGGTCATAAGCGAGTCCTCATTGGAACCTGGAAGCACTAAAGAACGGATAGTTCTATCTCGCATCATAGACGTACTAGTATCTCTCTACCAGCTGAGCGTTACAGTTATAAAAACACTCATCAGCCGCTTTAGTAGAAAGCTGGGGATTATCATTTTGTAGCTATGCAACTGGATCAATGGTTACTTTTGAAGCATTAACAATAACGATTAGTATATATGCTATAGACACATGCACACTAGCAGCGGATATTACAAATCCCACAGACAATCCATGGTTGCTAACAAATAATAATGCTGTAACATAGAATTGTCATAAGCAGAGCCCCTGCTTTCAGTGTATGCTTATTTTTAAGGCCTTCGGAATTGCTCTGCTCTCTTGGATTCATCATGTACCAATTTAACCTAGGGTTGCCAACCAAATTATGCAAGTATCGTACCAACACTTCAAAATTACTCGAATTGTCGTACATTTTAAAAATATTATTTTACTTCTGACGGTGTTATATACATTTACAAATAATGCTTCGTCAATATTTAATGTTCTTCAGTGAAAACGCGAAATGTGCTACCGCAATTATTTATACCAACCAATTGCGTGGTGCAATTATGCAAAACCACAGCCTGACTGTGCTTTAGATGCGAAAAGAAGTACCATAAGAAATACCCACTACACTGTCACACCTAGAAGTGAGTGTTTAGGTAGGATAGGAGGATAAGACTTCGAGGAGGAGATTCCTTTAATATCCTTTATGCCTATGTCCCATCCCTGGTACCCCCGAGAGAAAGAATGAGGTGAGATAATACAGAGGGTGGTCGAACCAAGTAGCAGAGGGCAGTGTCCCTACCATTTACAGATTGAAACTCCCCGGCGGCGTATAGTACAACCGCAGTCCTGCGCACCCGTGGTCTTCAGACATCTCGCAGGTGGGTCTGGAGACGGGAAACCGCCCCACCGAAGGATGAAGGTTTACAGAACGCATGATTCCTGCCTTGGAGCACGATACCTCTGGCCCTGAAAGAGACCAGCCGGATCAAAGGTGAAAGGAAATGAGAAGGGAGGTCGAATGGAGGGACTGAAAGTTCGGGAGATGTAATTAACCTACCCAGCATTCGCTTGGCGACCCGGGGAAACCCTGAAAAAAGCCATCAGTAAGGTAGGCCGGCCACTGGGGTCGAACCTACCACCTCCCTAATGAGGGTCACAGACGAAACCAGCTGGGCTATACCGCTCAGCGAGTGTTAATTAAACGCATTCCAACTTCGAAGCAACACAACGCTGAGCGAGTATTACCAAATATTAACGTCATACAATTCCAGGCTATATATGTGGAACCATTAAAAGAACTTTAGGTCGGAAAACATGAAAAGACTCTAAACTTAAATTATATAAAACATTGGCTGTTCCTTCCTTGCTATATGGAAGCGAAAGTTGGGTAGCTAATCAAATCGAAAGATAGATGACAAAATTAAAACAAATAACAAGAAATGGACAGAAGATCTAATGAGTATGAGTGAAGAAAGGATACCTAAGAGGACCTTTCTATATAACCCAAGAGGAGCACGAGATGTTGGCCGACCTCACAGAAGATGGACTCCACTGATGACTTCGCCGGAACGGGCTGCATAGCCTAAACCATGTAGAAGAAGAAGGTCATACAATTTTCTATAATGTAATTCTTGTAGGAATGCCAGACCTATTTTACAATCATTATACTAACATTTAGCATTAAAATATTGCTCATAATTATCGCACAACGATGGAATATCCCCAGTGCTCTTTGTTTTCATTAAGCATGTTTGTGTTATATTTTAAAAACATATGAGAGTAATATTTTAAAATATGGTTTGGTGAGATCTTTACAGTTCCCCTTAATTCTACATATTTGCCTTTTGTAAGGGTGTTGTAATCGTTAAAATAAACAATTGCCTAAAAATGCAGGATGGTATACCAGGATATGAGACCTTCAAACTTTCTAGCGGCATTGTGTGTATACCAAAGACATCTTTTTAGCTCAAAGGCAAACCATGACCTGCATTTAATAATTCCTACAGACGATGTTCCGCTGCGGCATAAACATGTCGATGAAGTTCCCATCTTTCTTGGAGCTGAAAACCAGTCTTGAGTTGTTTTCTCCCGCCTTGGCCTTCTAAGGAAAGTAATCGTCAATGAGTGGCATTCTTCGGCCGCCATTTAGAAGGGAGTTTTATTGCTACTTGTACGAACCTTCTTGACCCCGGGAACTCATCGTACATTTATCTTGTACGTCTACAAGATACCGTTGTCGCCAACATCTCTCAAGTCATTCAACTGATGAAGATGAAATCCAAGGTGTGGGGTCTTGTCAATCCTACACATGCTTTCAAAATATGAGTACAGTCGGTATTTTCCATCTTTTTCAGAATTAATGTGTACTTCGTGCCAGTGCTTTAAGTTATTTTTATGCTCGACCATGCCATAATGTAGCGCTGTAATTGACCTCGTTGTATCTACCTCTTCATAATGATATTGCTCTGCACCAAGTAAAGGTGCACCTGTTCATCATGACACTACTAGCCGCCAATCAAATGATCCGTATGCAGCGATCAATACTTCGACGTCTACGCGCATACCCAGACAACTGAAAGCGTATACGGAATAAGGCTACTGTTTAATTAATTAGTATTAATACTGTAAATAACATTGTAATAAATACAAGCGCCTACTTGTTTCGAAAGTCTACTCTTTTAAAGGTTATAGAATAAATATACTCTACATCATTGTGTCAAGACCAACATAATAAACGTTGAAGGCGCTACTATCGATTGTTTGTACAATCAAATCGAGTAATAAAATAGTTCAAATATCGAACACCAGTGACATGCAGCATAGAATATTAAAAACATTTTAGAAATGTTTTATACTTAGACACATGTCCAATCATAAATAGTCGCATGAAATTTGAGTATAATGGCAATTAAGATAGTGGTATGAATATTATGAAGCTCGCTCGTTTCATAAAATATACTCGTATCTTAATTGCTGCCATTATGTTCTCGTTGCATAATACACTATTCTAATTTAAGCAGTGATCTAATTGGAATATTGTTTATTCATTACATGCATGATAGTTTGAAAATGTCAAGCAGTAGGTATACTCTATAGTCGATCCAGCCTTAGAACAGATTTGATGCAAAGAGAATATTTCGTATCCCTCCGCATTAGGCTCTTGTTCATGTCAGTCGTGAGGAACAAACACGTGTAGAAACAGGTGAAGACACCATACAGGATTAAACGGATACTACAAACTAATTTAATTGTATTATTCATATTATTTAGTATTTCATATTAACTGAAAGTTTTTAACTATGTTTGATTAACATACTTCTTGAAAGATCATAGATAATCGGCACGTTTAAGGTGCTATATTCGAAGAAACATGCAATGAGAATTTTAAAGCCCCATAAAACAGATTTCCTAAAGCGAAATAATAATCCTGGAAATAATTCTGAATGGAGAATTCTACAAGTCATCTTGAAAATTGTACTAAATATGTGAAATCGACAGCAACACATCAGGAAATTACTGCAGTGCTTTTTTACACATTCTTTCCAGAAGATAACGCCAAACAGATGAAGCACAACATAAAAGTATCAGAGCGTCCTTGACAGTAGAAAATGTCCTACTGTCTCAACTAGAATCGGGCCTAACGGAACAAAGAGTACATGAAACTATCAAAAACATTAATGGTAAAAAACGTTTTGGTCCAGACGGCATAGGTGACATGATTGTCAAACAGCTTTATAAGATTGCTCTGCATTTCTGGGTACTAATGTTTAATAAAGTCTATATTTAGGATGCTTAGCTTTCTTTTTCGCCACCAGGAAAATGTTTTGATAAATTAGTTATCGAGAGGCTAGCTACAAGTGCTTCTTATAACTTTTATTGTATAGTAGATGCCTTTGATCATGCTTGACACTCGGAAATTCTTTCCCTGTTGTTAAAACTAAAATATTCTTACAATGTTTACTATATCGGAAATAATTCTTACCTCCGAACTGCACACATTTACGCGCAAGGCAAATTATTTTGCTCGAAAACTGTCACAAATGACTGAAATTTCAGGACCGAAAGCAGCAATCTTCTCTAATGACATATTAATACTGACAGGAACAGATTACTCAAATGTTCTTACAACACTATACGTTGCATTAAAAAAATGGAGGTGTAAGCTGGAAACAAACCAGTTAAACTGTCATTGTATTATAAATATAATAGAATACAAAACTAAGCATACCATTTTTTCATGAAGTCCAAGTAGTCAAAAAAATTAAGAATCTAGGAGTGACGTTCAACTACAAGCGGGATTGATGTCCTCACACACAATATTAATTTAGAAAACAAGTTATTGCGTATACGTTACAGCTTAATTCGCAAGTCAAAAGCTTATTCCGCAACCTGAAGACAACACACCAATACACCATCCTTTCGATCATCAATCACACACGCCGCAGAAACTTGCTTTATCTCAACATCAAAGACAGCTAAGGAAATGTTGCATTGTATTCAAAGATCCCTCTTAATATTTGCTATAAAAGCCTACAGAGCTGTGTCCAACGAGGCCCTCTAAGCTATCGCATGAATATGTAATGCTCATCAATCAAACTCTGTAAGTGCACAAATATCTAAGAGCAATAATTGAAATAAATTATTTGAAACGACCCCTCTACAAACGCAGCCATACCTGAATTACAGCAGATAGAAACCCCTAAGAGCATGAAAGGAATCCATCCGAAGGACAGACTTTATCGGAACGGGAGGACAGGCTAAAGTTAGGATTTATATGGATGGTTCAAAAACTGAAATTTTAATTGTGGTAGCAATGGTCGCTACGGAAAACATAAGAAAAATATACAGTGGAGCGACAAGATTTAACTAAGAATACACCATACTTCAAGCAGAACCCAGGGAATTTAAAACTGCAATGGGCTGAATGGAACACAAAAAACAAGAGTTCCCCATCCTAAGCAATCAACATAGACTCTACATGCGGATAAACACACCAGACAACCAGTTAGCTGTAGATATTAGGACGAAAACCAAGAAAGCACATCTCAAACACCTTGCATTGGGTCAAAGGGTCAAAGAACGCAAGGAATTAAAGAAATGGAGGGATTGACTTTCGGGACAAAACAGTCGCAAGCTATTGAACCACTATTACATTATAACAAAATTCCGGTTTAAAGAATCCATTTTGAACAAGCCTGGGTGACTGGCGTGATGCCTTGAGTGACCTTCATGTCTTTACCTGCTAAACATAAAGTTATCAGCAAGGTCGTTAGCAATATGCAATCTCTGAGCACCAGTTGCCCAGTCCTGATATAGAACAATAGGGAATGCAATATATATTAACTCCGAAGCTTCAGCCCACACCTAATCATTGATGTGCACTGTTTTTCACAGACCCTATCTCCAGACCCAAACTAGATATATTGTTTGTGCAGTCCTTAATGACTCATGGAAGTTTCCAGCTCTACCTCCACAAAAATAACAAGGCTCTCCACTTGGCGATTGACCTAAAAAGCAGTACACATGATATCATCTCATGACGGAATGTACCTACACTGTTTTACAGAGAAAGACTTGCAATATTTCAGTCTCTCACTACACCATGTGCTCAAACATCAACATGCCCAACATTTGCCAAATCCTGAAACCTATCTTTGACAAACTTAAATACTGATAGAGAGATAGACCGAGCGAAATGGTTCTGTGGTAACGTATGAGGTTCGCATTCGGGAAATCGTGGGTTCGACTCCCGCGGCCGACCCATAGGTTATTTTGGGATTTCTCCGGGTTGCTAGGCGAATTCTGAGAAGAATAATTACAGCCCTCGAATTGCCTGTACTTCCATTTCACTTCATTATCATTTTATTTATTGTTTAAACCGTTGATTCTTTCAGGATCTCAAGTGTCAGCGAAGAGGAGCTCTTTCCGCCCCGCGTTGTCCGTGGGATCTAGATAGGGGGCGGCATATGGGCGCTGGACCCGGCCGGTGTCTCCCTTGGTAGACCTAAAGATCTCGAGGAGTCGTCAAACTTGGTATCTCTGTACCACAAGACTGGATCTGGCTGCCAGGTGTCTCCTCCCACCTCATTCTTCCTCCCGGGGGTGCACCCTTGGAGGCGCAGGTATAATGAGCCTAGCTTCAGTGCCGAACCCTCTCCGTATCTCTCGTATTCCTATTTCTCGTAACTTGTAATATAATTGTTCAATTATATATTCCTATACATGCGCGCGCGTGTGTGTCTGTGTATTAAATGGGAGGTGCACTCAGCCTCGTTAGGTCTCGGGGAAACCAATTGAGGAGCTACTTGATGGAGAAGTAGCGGTCCCAGGTCACGAAGGCCGCATAAGTGGTCGGGAGGGCTCGGGTGAGGACCACGTCCCACCCTCTAGTACTGCACCCCACCAATGACGCCTGTGGTGGGCAGAGATGGGCGACGCAGCGGCTGGGCGGCAAGCCAAGGCCCTTCCTGGGCTGTAGCGCTAGGGGTTTAGTTTTTTATATAACGATTTTTAGATAAATATTGAAATATCGTATGTGTTACATTCACATATCTTTCTCTATCCATCAAGGTATTCCAAAAGTTTATTCTTACATCTACTTCTTGTTAATTGGGACTAACTTTTGTAGAAACGGTTGTATTCATATTTTCTTGTAGGCGATGGCCAAATCGTTTGCAAGCTGTCCGCTATGTTGTGGCTTTGAAATCCCGTTCTATTTGAACGATTAAGAAAAGAAAGAAAAAGAGAACGACTTTCCATTTGTGAAAAGTACAAGCGTTTGAAAATTCAAACCAATAACAAGGACAACGGAATGGTTAAGTCTACGAAAAAGAATTATTTGACATAAAGTGTGCGCTTTAACATTTTTAGTTTCCTTACTACGTCTAGTAAGTAGGGGAATTATAGTTCCAGCCAGAAATTTGATACCTTAGTTTCACCCTGTATGCATAGTTTTAAATCCAATAAGTCAAAAAAGTTAAAAAAAAAAACTTGGTATTTAAGTTCAGCATGTTCCAAGGATACGACACGAAGATTTTCCAGAAAATCCCCCCCAGCCCCCCCCCCCCCCCCCCATTCCAGGCTACTCTTTAGACGGAACATTTTTCGAAACCTTTGATTTTCGCAAAAATGGCTCCAACGATTGTTATTAAAGTAGCGCATATTTATGATCTTTTAATGACAAATGTGTACATAGCACATAAGTTATGTCAAATAATTTTTTGATGTAAATGGCCACTTTCGAGATACTATTCCTTGTTATTGGTTTACAGTTTCATACAGGAGTTTTTGTATCCTTTTCATACAAACAGAGTGAAATGTCAAAACCATCTCATAGCGATCAGCACTTAAAAGATTTGTGTCGCTTAAGTGTACTTTATTCTCCTATTCCCATTGTACCCACAAGGAAGTAGGTATTAAAGCAATTTCTACAAATATTTATCTCGATTAACATAGAGTAAACCTTTGTAAAAATACTTGATACAATAATGAGTAGAAAAAGTCATGTGAATGCACGCTTCAGATTTTTTAAGAACTTTGCTCATACTATGTGGCACGCTTTGTCTGTTTTTTCTTTCTGACCCAAGGGACCTCAAAACATTCGGTGAAGTCTTCTCCACCTACGTTAGGCAAGAGAAAGCAATGAAGGACGCTTGACACACCGTATACCATTGGTTCAATCTTTTTGTGTTCAGAGCGGAACGAAGAACAAATTACATTGAATACCACTTAAATGCCATGAACGGTTCTGGAACCCGTAACCCTCGGTTTGTAGGCCATTAGCCTTTAACAAGCATAGCTGGAGGAGGTACGATGTGCAATAATGTAATGGCAATTATCGCTAAAGTGAGAGGCTCTGGCCATGACAGTGAAGCGTTTAACAGCTCCTGCAGTCCGTAACAGGTTCAGTCGACTGAACAATAACATTAAACAGATCTACCTAATGGCTCCTTACATTGCGATCGTTCGACCTACATCTACCAATTACCCTTTTGTCTGCTACACTTTCTTCTCTAACTTAAGATGTTTTGTGAGCATCCGAGGAATTTTACATTGCTGATTACTCTTGTCCTATTAGTGTTAGAAATGCAATTAAAACCTTTAATCATCATACGCGGACGAAAAAAGTGCAGATATCATCTTCTTAGGGGAAGATTTATCGGGAAACTTCAGTCAAAAAATTCTGGTGTGTTGCACTCAAATGACTTTCTCTGCCCTTGTACTAACTAATCTTACAAAATCTTATTTCTCTATCTTCTTCGTGTTAGTCGATAAAAACATTTGCAGAAATTATTGCTGATTTCCTTGTAGGTGCAAGGGAAATGCAGTAGGCATTGAGGGATAGTCAAAGCTTTGAAATTCCGTTCTCTATGCACGTTAAGAGATAAAAAAGTGAATAATGACCTTTCACTTCAGAAAAATATTGCAAAACTCACACAAATAACAAAGAATATCTCCGAAATGGTTCACACCAAAAAAAGTTGCATTTGGACATAACTTGCGTTTTAAATAGATCTACATCCTTTGTTTACTAAGATTTAATCCATCTCTTATGGTTTGCCCGCTATGCGGAAGTTATCAACAGTAAATAGGACTACATGGGCTATAGCCAAAAAAAGTTCAATGGTGTATTTCATTTTCCATAAACATATCTTAAATGTATGACACTTTAATCAAAATCGTTAGAGCGGTTTTTGACTAAATCAAAATTTTTGAAAGATTTTCAATGTAAAGGATATTTTAGTGTAGAGGAATAATTTTCTTCAAAATTTATGTGCCGCATCCTTGAAGGATATTAAACTTAAATATCAACTTTGGTTTCTATCTACTTTTCGTTTTTACTTTCTGTACTGGTAAGTAGGGGAAGTATTGTATTCCACCCAAAAATTAGATGTCGGGATTTCACCGCAAATATATGTTTTGAGACTCCCTGAATCCAAAAGAAGCATTTCTAGAAAAAGATCCGTTTGTGTGTGTTAGTCTGTCTCTGTCAGACTTTGGACAGCATAACTCAAAAACGAAAAGTTGGTTAAAAACCAAAGTTGGTATTTTTAAGTGTAATGTCTTTCAAGGATGCGACACGAAGATTTTGAAGAAATAGCCCTATCCTAAACTCCCTTTACATCGAAAATATTTTGAAAATTTTGATTTTCTTGAAAATAGCTCTAACGATTTTGATTAAAATGCCATATGTTTAAGATATTTGTATGAGAAATGAAATGTAATTTTGAATTTTCTGACTATAGCCTATGTTGTCCTGTTTACTCTGGATGACTTTTGAATAACTGGTAAACCGCAAGATAGAGACAAAATCTTAGTATACAAAAAATGTAGATCTTGCTAAGTCACAGGTTATGTCAAATTATTTTTTTCTGTACAGTGAACGATTTCGGAGATAAACCTTGTTATTTGTGTCAGTTTCGGAAAACTTGCGTGCAAAGACAACGGGATCTCAAAGCTTTAAAGGATTTGACTATCGCACAAAGCCTACTGTATTCCCATATTCCCCTTGCACCTACAAGGGAATAAGCAATAAGATAATTTGCACAAATATTTTTCTCAAGTAACACGAAGAAGATATAGGAATAAGAGTTTGTAAGAATGGCTAGCACAAGAGTTGAGAAAGTCATGTGAGTGCAACATTTCAGATTTTTGAGTTACGCTGTCCACAGGCTGACAGACCCACTGACACACACACACATAGAGACAGAGAGAGAGAGAGAGAGAGAGAGAGAGAGAGAGAGAGAGAGACAGAGACAGAGAGAGAGACAGACAGACAGACAGACCTTTTTATAAAAACGCTTTTTTTATTCAGGGGGTCTCAGAATATATGTTTCCGATGAAATCTCTACTTCAATAAGTTTTTGAGGGCCACTTGGAGAGCTACTTCATGGTAAAATAGCAGTTCCATTCCCGCAATGCGCCAAAGGAACCTAGGTAAATAAGCAGCACCACCACTACTACCACCACCACCATGACCACGACCACGACCACCACCACCACCACTACCACCACCACCACCATGACCACGGCCACCATGACCACGACCACCACTACCACCATGACCACGACCACGACCACCACCACTACCACCACCACCACCATGACCACGGCCACCATGACCACGACCACCACTACCACCATGACCACGACCACGACCACCACCACCACTACCACCACCACCATGACCAGGACCACCACTACCACCATGACCACGACCACGACCACCACCACCACTACCACCACCACCACCATGACCACGGCCACCATGACCACGACCACCACTACCACCATGACCACGACCACGACCACCACCACTACCACCACCACCATGACCAGGACTACCACTACCACCATGACCACGACCACGACCACCACCACCACTACCACCACCACCATGACCACGGCCACCATGACCACGACCACCACTACCACCATGACCACGACCACGACCAAGACCACGACCACGACCACGACCACCACCACCACCATGACCACGGCCACCATGACCACGACCACCACCACCACAACCACCACCGCCGCCGCCTCCGCCACCACCACCACTACCACTAATAATGGTGATAAATATAATAATGAAAATGGTAATAATAACAATAGTGATACACCTAAAATGGCGATAAACGCCAATAAGAATATAATAAAATTAATAACATTAATGTTACTAATATAAACAATATATATATATATATATATATATATATATATATATATATATAATACAACACAATAATATAATACCAATAACTAGCGACAAAGAAAAATAATAACTAACTAAAAGTAATACTAAAATACAGCAATAACATTAATAAGAAACTAAGAAGTGCCAATGAAACATTACGTGCCCTCATGTTTGCATGGATTTTGTTACGGCAATGTACAATCTGAAATCCGTAATGTTAGAGAATAGTAGCATTTACAGGAATGAGTTTATTCCCTGGAAAATGAAGTCTTGTAAGTGAAGTGACCAATAGTCAAGACTGTTCTTGTGTATCATTACGCGCTACACACGCTAGCCTGGGCATTTCCTCTGTCACTCAGCTCTCTTACAAGCAGAACTAAGTTCACGCTCGCCACTGACTGGATTTACCCTCTGATTTCTGCAACTCTTTTAACGCACGCTTGCCGGCTGGAGTAGCCCACCTGGTGTAAATCGAATTTAAATTTTAACTTTACATTATATTTTCATGGACCGACAATGTTCTTCATTTTTATCACATGTCCTACATTTTTTACCATTGTGCCCTACATTTCCTAATTTAATAAGCTGGTCCATCACAATGATGTTCTTTCTGTGCAGACTGAATGAAAGATTCAGACAGATCTTGGTCCAGTCGGACGGTTACCACAGAAGTTTAATTTATTAACAGTTTTTGAGGTCTTAATGAATTTAAAACAAGTAGTTCTATCTCTCTCTCTCTATGTGTCTGTGTGTTTGTATGAGTAGTTAGAGAAAGAGAGGGAGAAAGAGAGAAAGCGCTTTTACAAAGCTTTGCTCGTTGCAAAATATTTCCATACCTTCTGCCACTACGGTAGAGCAAATTGCAGACGCACTGGGTGGAAAATCCCCAAATGTTTGCGAGATAGGATCTTTCAGTTCTGTAGCATTATTAGGTACCGCATGAAATTATTCCTTTTCTCCAAATGTCGGTCGGGTTAAGATCTTGAGATCATAGAGTCAGACAATTTGAAAGTGGTGGCTCGTGACACGTTGTGCAAATTCCCTTAACTTCACGCACGCAATAGACATCGCGGCAATTTGAATTAAATCCACGGAGTTATTACGAATCAGGGTTGCCAATGTTTAAAAGTAAAATTATCATACCGGTCACTCAAAATTATAGATTTGGATTCAAAATTATCGTACATCATAAACCAAATGAAAATGTAATACTATTGATGTTAAAGATATCCACTTAAAAGATTGAGGACCTCAATCAGTATTACATCTTTAGTACTTATGTTTCTCGCACTGTTCATCTGAAGGTTCATCTTCCTCAACTGTTGCAGCATTATACAAATTTGTTGTTGAGGTAAACTTTAACATCTCGGTGACTTGCAGATTTTTGGACCCACCACATTCTTTCATAAGCTGAGACGACCAAATAAGTACATTTATCGTATATAGCGCCAATCTGTTTCTAATTTTGGTTCTTATTAAACCTACTTTGGAAGTATTTCTGTGGGGCAATGAAATCACTGATAATGCAACCTCCGCCAGTTCTTTGAAATCTGTATTTCCAACAAGGTGGCATATGTGTTTAACAGCGCTCCAAAAACTGCCACGTTCAGGCATATTTCACACGGAATATCACGTATTCTGAGTTTTCTCCATTGACAACCAATTTTCTAAACAGTACCTTCTTCATTGAGATTACCAGCTCTGGGTACACTGGCAACAAGAGGATAAAGGGTAGAAGGATTAGTAGGATATGAAATGGTTGCCTTAAAGGGGTGGAGACAGACCACGAGGGCAAAAGCGGTGTCGCTATGTGTAATTAATTTCATTTCGCTGGTGTGACAAACCAGTGAAAATGATATTTCACCGTTATCGAAATTATCGTACACCCCCATAATTATCGTACGGGTTGACAACCATGACTCTCCTGGCTGTCATAACTAACATTGCATTGGTCTATTCAACATTTTTACTATGTACCTAATCCTGGTTTGCAAATTACAACTTCCACTAGCAGTTCAATGTAATGATTAAGGTTTCAATCAGGTAAAAAATTAACTGCTTGCTATGAAATAGTAACAAAGTAAATTTAGAGAAAGTTGAAGCCCTGTTTTTAACAAATTTAAAATTCATCCAGCGTTTCCGATGTAACGTAATTTGCAGCGGCCTTACACTGAAATGACCATTTACGCAATATTTCAAAAAACACTACTTCAACAGATATTGATATTCCAGAAACCAAAAGAAAGTACATGTGCACCAAAATTAATATCTTCCAAGATGTAATTACTCTTAAGTTTTATTACAGTAACTACTTTCTCCTTTCTTTGAGTGTATTAAAAATCCAAAGAAACAAATAACATTTTATTACTACGTAACAACATTCTTTCGCAATTATCGTTTTTTTCCTTGGATATCTATCTACCTGCTTGCAGTTAATCATGGCAAACATTTACGAGAACTAGTTTCAGTGCACATTTTGTTCTAGTTAATCAGGAGCATAGAGGAAGCTGAAACTACGGTCAGCTTTATAATAAACCCCAATTTTACATATTTTTTGCATGATCTAGCGATTATTTGATGTTTCAAACTATACTGCTTAAATTTTCAATATTCACATGAGGAAAAGTGAATATTTTGAAACTCTAGAACGCCAGAATCTCTTTTATATAGGTTAATGACATCTGTGCTCTTTGCTGGTAAGTTTTTCCGTGTCTCATGCGTTTTCCTAATCACAGCATTTGATGAAAATAAACTGGATCTGAGATGTACTCAGATGTACTCAGGAAACTCAAGATGTACAGCTTATTTTCCATATAAATATTTAAAAATACGACACTTTAATCGAGAAAATAAAAATTTCGTAAAGGTTGTTTGAATCGGAGAAAACCTCCGAAAATCTTCCATATAAGTATGAATGGTATATTTATTCAACTTTTGATGGCAAATAATTACATAGGTTGTTACCCTCTGTTGATGTATTGCAAACTTATACTCCTAAAAAGTCAAGGAATAATTAAACCAGAAAGATGAGCTGTTTTTATTATACTAATTTTTAGTGAGTATTACCTTGGAAGTCTTTAATTTGGCATAGCTCTTTTTACTTGTTTGGATATACTGTCAGTTTTTAATATACTATATGATATATTTTAAGACACGCGCGGGTTAAAACAAAATAATAAATAAGTACCAAACTAATGAACACGAAGGCTTTTCAAGGAACCTCTTCTACCTCTATTTGACCCGTAAATGGAAAATTTGTAGTTTTTTCTTCTCAAAAATAATTTTAAGACCATCCCCGTAGCGCAGTGGTAGCGTGCCTGCCTCTGGCTCAGGGAATTCTGGTTCGATCCCAGGTACCGGTGTGAGGATTTTCTCCGCTGGAAGGTCTGGTCCGGGATGCACTCGTAATGTCAACTGTCCTAATAGAAAGGTAGCGTCCCTAAAAGGTGAAGTAGTTGCCTTACGCTCGGAGGAGTCTGCCACCCCCAACCTACACTCCTTGGCTGCGGCTGGAGGATACAGTGGCCGGGCGATAAAGGTACACTCTGGACAGGGGAGACGCGCAGAGGAGTTTTATTAAAAATAGTTTTAAAATGAAATTGTTTAACACATTTGCACGAATAATAAAATGTATTTCTTGGATTTTCGCGACATAGATTTCCAGGTATACTTAATTCTAAAATTAATTTTGAACAATTTATTCCAAATAGTTTGTGGAACCATACACAATACCTTAAAGAATAAAATAAGATGTGAAACGAGAGTGCAATTTTATAGTACCATGGCAATTCCTATGTTACTTTATGCGAGAGCTGCGTACCAACAAAGAGGACAGTTAGCAGACTACAAAGATGCGAAATGGGATTTCTGAGGAAAGGATGCACAAGAGAAGACAGAACTAGAAATGTAGACGTAAGAAAGGAATTAGAAGTGAAAGCTGTTGACTCAAGAATGGATAGATACAGAACAAGGTGGTCTGAACATGTTGGGAAGATGGAGTATACCAGACTGCCAAAAATCGCTTTCCAATATGCACCTAAAGGAAGGAGAAACGTTGGGAGGCCGAGAAGGAGATTGAAGGAGTCACTGTGAAGACGGAACAGGCATAGTCTAATCCAGGCATGTCAAACAGCACTCGCCAAGTGTGAAAATATTCCCCTATTTTCCCTCCCTTCAAATCGGAGAACGAGAAAAACAAAGCGAAAACCGGTTCTACTAGCGCGTGCTACTGCAGTTAAGGAGGGGTGGACTCCTCTCTTCACACCCTGGGAGTGATGTTTGACATGCTTGGTCTAATCCATGAAGTGAAGAAGAACACAATTTTTTGGTATTGGTAAACGTAAGAGATAGAAAAAGATTTATTAAAAAGGCAATACTCGTTTACAATAAAACACACAATTTATGGCAAGTAAATTTCTTATAGTATTAAGCATTTCCGAGATATTCGTTGGTATTGGTTTGAACTTTCCATTATTTAATCTTTTTTCAAGCACTAAGGCACCATTTTTTCCCTCGTGATGTTATGGAAAATAAATAGAATTTGAAAGCCAGCATGTAGCTAACCGCTTTTTTAACATTTATATTTATCTTGCTTCTACCTACAACGAAATGTGTAATGTAAACATGCTTGCAAATGTTTATCTCGATTAACATGAAAAGTTTTTGTAAGTATACTTCGTAGAAGATATGGTAGTGAAAGCCGCCGGAGAAGCTGAAGAGAAACCAGCTTTTGTTTTTTAATTCCGTCTACTTCGTTTCCATTTATCTTTTTATTTTTTACCTCACTGTCCTTCTAGCTACTCTTGAATGCCTCTTAAGCTTCTTAGATGTATACACTGAAATAGGAGGTATCTGGTACCTTGTCTCAGAAACACACCCTTTGATTGCTTTTCTGGATTCTCGTTTGTCTTCTTGAGACAGTAGATTCACCTGTAGGTCCGCGGATGTTGTAGGTATCGGAACCTCTAAAGGGCTTAAGACAAACAGGCACATGTTTGTAATTCCAGTCGGAGTCAATGTGTGTGTTCGATCATGTGGAAAAGAGAGAAGCAAGCAAGCAAGAGGAATTTGCAAACGAGTCGTCGCTAATGCGGCATGTTCGCAGCATCTCAATGGGTTAACGGTGAGACAGCTGTAGAAAACTTGCTTTCGCTTCGCCTTTGTTCATTAATAACGCCAAGATTTCTACTACACATGCTATGGACTCGATTGACCGGTGAAAATCATAATGTTCCTCGTATTAAAGTAGGCTCCGTGAAACCTGCGGATCTTGAAGAAGAACATAACATACACGGGTGCACCTCTACAGGCTCTTGTGAGGTGTAGCATGGGTGGCCTACTCGTGTACCGCAGGGGTTTAATTTACATCGTGCAGTCTGCATACATTATAAATACTTCCTTTAATCTATTTTTAACGGCAATTATCCGCTTTTTACTTTATCTATTACCTATAGCAACTAGGGCAAGTATTGTATTCGATCAAAAAATTTGATGCAGAGATTTCACCGGAAATATGTTTTGAGGGCCCCTGAATCCAAAAGAGCGTTTTTTAGAAAAAGTTCCGTTTTGTGTGTGTGTGTTTGTGTGTGTGTGTGTGTTTGTGTGTGTGTGTGTTTGTGTGTGTGTTTCTGTGAGCAGTATAACTCAAAAAAGAAAAGTCGGTTAGAAACCAAAGCTAGTATTTAACTTTATATATTTGAAGGATGCGATACGAAGATTTTCAAGAATATTCCTCCAACCTAATTACCGTTCCATTGGAAAAATTTTTGGAAAATGTTGATTTTCTCAAAAATGGCTCTAACGAATTTGATTACAATGCCATATGTTTAAGATATTTTTATGGCAAATGGAAGATGTATTTTGAATTTTCTGGCTATAGCCTATGTAGTCCTGTTTATTCTTGATGAATTTTGCATAACTAGTAAATCGTAAGAGAAAGACCAATTCTTACTATACAAAAATGTGGATCTCGTTTTTTGTGTAGTGAATAATTTTGGAGATATTTCGTGTTATTTGGAGTGGGTTTTGAAATATTTCAACTTTTTTTTCAAATGAAAGGTCTTATTCACTTTCGTATCTTTTTGGGCGAACAAAGAGAGCGGAATTTCAAAGCTTTAAAAGATTTTACTATACTCAAAGTCTACTGTATTCCCGTATTCACCTTGCACTTACAAGAAAATCAGTAATAAGATAATTATTTATGAAAATTTTTATCTAGACTAATATGAAGAAGATAGGGAAATAAGGGTCTGTAAGAATAGTAGAAAAGTAGAGAAAATCATATGAGTGCAACACTTGAGATGTTCCCCCTCCCCCCCCCCCCCAACCCCCTTTCAAGACAAAGTTTGCTTGTGTATGCTCCTTTAAATACTGAAACTTTTGTTTTCATAACTGAATATTAAAATTTCTGCTTATGTTACTTAATTGGAATAATACCGGCTGAGCGTTATTTCCAGAACTAGATAGTAAAACCTCGTCATCTGCAAAATAAGCGTATACACGTTTTGTTTGTTTGTTTTTCACTATAAAATGTTGTTTCAAATCCGTTTGCCAGTTTGTCACCATTTCATTGATATACATGTTAAAAAGAACCGGTGAGAGTGAACACCCTTGTGCTACTCCTTTATTTATTGTTGCGGTTATACTCTTTTCTTTCAGTTATGTAATTCCCATTATAATTTTAGTCTCAACATATATACTTATACCTATTTGCTTTATTATAATCCATAATTTATTTCTACTAACACTATCAAAGTCTTTTTCATAATCTACAACAGTCATGTACGTCGGTAAATTATACCTATTCTATATATTCTCTAACTACTGACATGTATATTTATTTTTGCACTCATGTAATATAATCATATTTTACAACGGAGTTTTACAACTTAAGTCGTACCTTTCCTTTATTTATTGACATTTAACTTACAATTTAATGCATGCAGTATTTGTACAATTCTTTCGGCGCAAGCAGCTACTACCTTTAGTTGTTGATTGACTTAAGACTACCAGGCTTGACTAATCGATCAACAGTTCGTAGGTACTATCGCTTAACACTGCTTTGAGCAGCTGACAGTGATTAACTTTATTTTCGTGTAAGAGTTTCTACGGGGTGAATAGCTCTTGGTGGGACTAGTATCGCGGCGTGCAGGTGGAGCGGCTGATGAATATAGTACGTTTTATTGCGTAAGTTGTTTCTAACACACATAACAAGCGTTTAAAAATAAAAATGAATTATTCGCTTATATCAAGCAAGGAGATGTTGGGACTGCTTCCCTTTGTTATTCAACCATTTCCTGCACCTCTTTAGGAAACTGTTCATTACATTCTTAGTTTCCTTTGAGAAACAGCAACAATTTGTTGATGAATGTATGTTTAAGTTCATCTAAAGTGTATCGATCTGTTTTGTATACTTCCTCTTTTCATCACATTGTCAGTGGATTTTTGAAGAATAATATACAGTAATGCTCCACACTAAACGTTTTTAATATTTTAACATCACACTGTGCTGTCAAGGATTTATAGATACTCTTAGTTCCAACTACCATCACTTCTCGTGTGTCCCTAAAGCTTTGGTGTTTCGGGGTATGGAAGATCGTCAACTTGAATCCCACCTTGGCAGGGCTCTCTGCAGTCGCGTAAATGTATACGTTGTGGGTAAAAAACTTTTAAACATACAACAACTATAAAACTGATATACATTTACACATAAAACAGTTCTGATAGCCTTAGATTTAACCTAAAAAATCCGATGTGTTGCACTCACATGATCTTCTCTACTCTTGTGCTAACTATTCTTACAAACTCTTGCTCCTATATCTTCATGTTAGTCGAGATAAATATTTGTAGAAATTATCTTAGTGCTTATTTTCTTGTAGGTACAAGGGGAATATGAGAATGCAGTAGACTTTGAGTGATAGTCAAATCTTTTAAAGCTTTCACATTCCCTTCTCTTTGCATGGCTAACATATAAAAAGTGAATAACGATGTTCCATTTAACGAAAATTTAAGTTTTACAAAACTCACACAAATAACAAGGAATGTCTGCGAATTGGTTTACTCTATAAAAAATATTTGGACATAAATTGTGTGTTCTTGCAAGTTCTACGTTTGTTTTATAGTAAGATTTGGCCTGTCACGGTTTACCAGTTATGCAAAATTCTTCAAGAGAACACAGGACAACATAGGACAGAGCCAGAAAATTCAAAATATACATTTCATTTGTCATAAAAAACCTCAAACACGTGGCATTTTAATCAAAATCGTTAGAGCCTTTTTCAAGAAAAGCATAATTTTCAAAAATTTTCCCTGTAAAGGGTAGTTTAGGGTGGAGCAATTTTATTCAGAATCTTCATGTCGCATCCTTGAGAGCTGGACATTCGGC
>CM060961.1:136461301-136518801 GCA_030765045.1 Tenodera sinensis | reverse complement strand
CATGGAGGACTTGAAGTCACAACTTTCTTTCTCGTAGTCCCACTAGCAGATCCACCCTACTAGATTTCGTCATCGTGTTGTCAAATGCCAAGCAGAACTTATTCCCTAAACGCTTTGGACGTGAAAGGTGGAGTTAAACAGAATAGATAATTATATCTCTTAACAACCGCGTGTTAAATTACATCACATTATGCATTATATATAATACAAATCATGTATGGATATCTGTGTAACAAAATTTGAAAACTATATCGCTATATCCAGACAAAATCTCTTACAAAATGCCTGTGTAACAAAGTCTACTATCCACACAGGAATTTATGGTTGAATAGTTTTGAAAATAAGTACAATATATTTCGGTGATTTTGCCGATATTTTGTTTTAAGATGAATCAATAGTGCTTGAATGATGTTTTTGTTTGCTTCCAGTAGAGATACTATCCTAAATTTAAGTGGAACACTGATGTTTGCATGAAGTTTTTTGTATACTTGCAATAGTATGTACTTCCCTTATCGTAAGCAGGACACAGATGTTTACATGAAACTTGTCAGATTTTGCGTGTGTTGATACCGAAAGTTAGATATAGATACTTTAAAAACATTAATTTACTTATAAAAGAGAAATAAAGCATTTAATAATAAAAACTATTGTAATACTTAAAAATAAAGAACACTAAATATAGGGAGAAACAAACAAAAAGGGGTAGTCTTACGGATGGGAATAGCGAAACCAACGGACTTCAGAGCGTCACTTGAGTTCCTCTTGGTAGAGCAACGAACACTATTGGACAGTCTGTCACTCACGTGCATTTTGTTCTCACATCAAATTACTTAAAAACCAACGGACATAAAGTGAGCATCTTAAAGTTTATTTGTGTCTGCAAATAGTGTTGGTTAGTTAGTACGAGAATACATATATTGGCGGACAATATCTCCAGTGAAAAGAGTTTTAAAAAAATAGATTACTCATTAAAAGCTGTGGTATTAAAAATCTGTGTCATCTTTTCGAAACCACCCACGGAAACCCAGATATAGAATCCTCATCACTTCCATCAACAGCAAAAGGGCAGTTTCAAAGAAACTTCTAGACATTGTTAAGCATTGTCGATTCAAATAGATCGACCGACAAGTGTGTGATTTTACTTCGGAGTTCACATCGACGAGAAGTAATATTGCTTCAAACCGGTGTAACGCCGAAAAGCAATAAAAGTTGCTGCTTCATTGTGTATGTGTGTATGTGCGTGTGTGTATGTGCGTGCGTGTGTGTGCGTACGTGTGCGTGCGTGCGTGGTGTCTGTTAGATCGTGTAATGGTATGAATTATTTATATGGCCACATGACCGTTCATTTTATTACATAGATGTGAATAAATGTGGAAGACAAATACAAGTTTTATTTTATATTAGTCTGGCACTTGCAGTACTTTTAATTTTTTTATATCTTTGTAATACTTTTTTAATATATAATATATCTTTATAATATCTTATATCTTACTGAGTTGATTCTTAAGTTTATTACTTGTGAAGGGGATGGTAATGTATAGATGAATTTATATCGAGGAATATAAATTCTTCTATAATTTATTATTTAAATAGTTTGTGTTCTTAATTTTGAAAGGAATTAGTTTTTTAAATATAATTAAATATGATAGATAAGTATTAATAATTACAGCAAGTTATTCTGTTCGGTATAAATGTAATATTTCTTTTTGTTTATGGTTTTAATGGTACTCATATCACATCGTACTTTTTGTGGTTTAAATACAATTTCATTTTATTTGTTTTTAAGGAAGTTTAATGCGATTTATATACACAAACTTTGTTGTTAGTAGCATCTACAGGACAAATAAATATTTCCATAAATGATGTATCTAATTGAAATATGGTCCATGTTTTAAGCTGACGATGCTAAAACTATCCAGAGGAAGCTTTGTTAATAACAGTATGTCTATCGTTAGACGTAATGTTAAAGCAATAAAACCGCATGTTTTCAGATTGGACAGTAGTCTGACATAAGTAGCTTCCCGGGTATCAATTGTCTTCGGCTAGTTACCTTGAGTTAGGTCATCGTAAAAATCATGTAGTCTTATGGAGTATTTATGGATCCCTTAAGTTCGAGACCCAGGATTGTGCATGTTTGTGTATTTGTGTGCGCGCGTGGGTGTGTATATGCATGAATAGAACACTCGTAATTCTAAAAGGAGCGTCGGATGAATACCACGCTTGGTAGTTAGGTTCCACATTTCCCAAAATATAATATTAGAGAGAAGAGAATTAAAAAATCAGAAGTTCTGACTAATTTACCTTTTAAAAGGAAGTTGGAAATAAATCAAGCCCAGTGCCTCAAAGTCCGTCAAGTGAGATTTAACAGAATCTGCACATAGCCATATGAGGTACAAAAAGACAGAGTACTGTTCAAAGCGTCCACTTAGGTTTCAAGTGAGAAAATCCACTGTCCGGGTTGCGAGGAGTATGTTGAAATATTGAAAGAGGATTAGATTCAATGCCAAAAGTGTGCAGAATGGTGGCATGTAGCTTGTTCCAATCATGAAGTAGGCAGGAAATTTATCTGTGACTATTGTGGAGAATGACTCAGACCATCAGAAAGTTTCAATCTATTCTGTATCCAAATATGTTTTCGCTGTTATTTAGATAAATTGAGATTAATATGACACAAGCAATGGTCCTTTGATCTATTCTTGTATTGTAATTAAAATCAGAGCACTATGCAGTACAATTAAGCATTTGTGTTTTCTGCGTACTTTTACTCCACGTTATGTGCACTCTTACACTCACGTATGGGGCAGAAGTTCGCATCGGTCACATTTTGCAATGGAAAAATAGTAGTAATATTGTCTGTGGTATATCAAGGAGTACAGATTCTACAGTAAAACACACATATAACAATTACATGCCATTGCAGAGACCTTAAAGCTTAAGTGCATACTACTCTACATGTGCTTGAAATTTCTTGCTGAATTTACGGTATTATTTATGGGTCATTCCAAAATCAATGGAAGTCATGATTGTCTGTTGTGCTACATACAATAAATAATGTAAGCGTATAAACCCTGAAAGGGCATACAGAAGGCCAGTTTCTTGAATCAGCGCCTAGTGCAACGTTGGCCACCACGTTAAAAGCGAGTAAACACGAAGAATGGCAATTTCACTTCCGGCGAATCTAACGCAATAAAATGTTAAAGTCGAATATTTTGAAACCACTAATTCTTGTGTATATATACACAACACACACACACACATACACACACGCACGCACACACGCACACGCACACGCACACACACACCAGGTGAATCAGCTGCCCCTTATTTTCCAGTTTTATGCAATCCGAATTTTATAAAATCCGAATTTTATACTCTAACATGAAAACATCGACCCCTATGCTAAGTTCCACCCAATTATTCGATATGGATGTATTTGTGTTGGTTGTCTCTGAAGTTACGAGGTAGGTCAGTTGGAAACTCCCGCATGTACTAATTTTTTTACTGTATAATCTTTACAAATAACATTAGTTGAACAATTATTATGTGTAAAGCTGTTAGTATTTGAATTCGTAATTGTTTTGCTTCTACTCTATGGTATTTTTACCTATGAGAATATCTCTCCCTGTATAGATTTTGAGTTGCTTGCACTTTGACTGTTGCTTCTCCGTAGATTAAGGGCATAAACACATACTTGTCTGTCGAATACATAGTGAAGGAATGGCACAAAATATCGTGCAGCAGCATACACGTGGAGAATGAGGGGAATTGGCATTCATAATAACACACTACATCATGCCAGTCCAATGAGGCAGAGGTCATACCTATTCTATTATAAAATTTAGACAACCAAAAACCTTTTACGTTATATCCTAAACCCTTACAGACCTTAAAAGTAGGTTTTTTCTAAATTCAGTTTCCAAATTTTGAAGAAAAAATTGTGCAATGTCAAGACGCGAACCCGTGTTCCAGGGGTTAGCGCACAGAATACGTTCGTAATTTTATTCACCTATTTGGAGGCTTGACTGAAAGCACACTTCGAGTTCCAGCCCTAGAGGCAGTACTCCAGGTGCTATGCTTTTGCCACCTCGTGACTTTTCGAGCGTAATTTAGCTCTTTAAGACAGTTTTCAACCTTCGTTGGCCGTTTTAATATTATTACTTTAATCGCAAAAGCTATTATGTATGTTATTTGAGTTGTATGTAACGTATAAGCCGTTATTTAATAATTTGTGTGCTTCGACTGTACGGGTCCATGGTGGATAAGGCGTGCGTCTTTTTTCTTTTCTTTTTTTTTTCTTCTGCAGCCAACCCGACTCTAAGTACAAGATGTTATTAATGTACCTACTCATATGATAGGTCCGTTTTTTCAAAGGCGTTTACTGAATTGTGTTGCTATGTATACTCTAATGAAGAGTTTGTAAAATCGGCTGGAAACCCCGAATTCGCTCTCAGTAAATCAGTCGTATGTTTTTGAGGTGTACTGTAGCGAGGAATACGTTCTGTCCTTAAACTACTGTTCCTTTAAATTTTACGCATTCGTCTGTCTAAGAACGTCAAGGAATACATTTTAGTAAGCGCAAAACTGGACTAAAGCACTCGTGGCGTTTGTTGGGTGGCATGCCCTCCAAAAAAATAAAGGGCAGCTGTCTCACTGTGTATAGACATTCATATGGATGCGTACTTATTCAATAGTTCTACTCTTGCTTGGATAAAATAAAATACAGATGCACTGATACTTTAAATGTAAAGTAGACGAGTCTCTCAACGACTGTTATCCAGTAGAAAGTATAGGTCTACTTCACATTTATTTAAATGTGAACTCCATTCTTCTCTCTTGGGTGGCAAACAATTACACAGTTTCATCAAAGAAAGTGTCTGTCGTATTTCTTAAAGTAGAGCAGTTTCTATTGAAAGTAATGCCAGATTTGAAAGCCTTTTCCCACCAATGTTTCTGGAGTATGTATTGATCCTATTTATTGTAGAAAATGACCATTACACTGAAGCAGTAGACACCGTATAGTACGTATTAGGGACATCAAAGTCATTATAACCTGTGGAAAACATGAAGCCATTGACTTTTCCGAGGGGATACTGAGTAGCTCAAATTGACTTTTTTCTTTGAATTCTACGCTGGCATAAAATACAGTTAGCTCATTTCTGAGTCTACCTTCATCAAAATCAGAACCATAACTACTTAGAAGACTAGTTAATTGACTCTGTGGAAAGTGACGATCATCATATTTTCTCTTTTTCATAGGAATAAGTTCCAAAAAATTTAATTTGCCATATTCTTGGAATCGCATTTCAAGACGTGAATCTATATGATCAACTATTTCACAATATATTTGCTTATAGTTAATACTGCCCCTTTTTGAAGGTTCGCCCTACTTGCTTTATAGTTCCAACAAAAACCGATTCAAACTTACGTCTCACTGAAAAGATGCTTTGTCTAGTTTCTTCAATTTTCACTCTGCAGTAAAGAATGTCAAGGTCTAGAGAACACTGTAAAGAACATTAGTAAATGACAAAGTGCTGTCAAAAGTTCTTAATAAGAAACAAAAACTGAATTCTCTCAAAGTATGGTGTTTTAACTGGAGCCAACATTTTACGTTCAATGTCGTTTGGATTCCATAAGATTGCATTGGAAACATCACAGAGATCATTGCAATGAATATATGAAACGTTGGATAGTCTTTTCTGTAGAAATTCGTCCAGGAATTTTGTTCTTTTTGGTGAATGAGAGAAGAAAGCAGCTATATCATTCAATGTAGTGAAAAATATTTCACATTCAGTTATATTGTCTATAGTGAGTTTATATGTTATTGTCCATTATCGCGGACTACACATGCTAGTTCAACTGCCTCACATCTCACGTCTTCGCTGAGAGGCAGAACACGTCACTTGACTAGAATTGCGCCGTGGAGTTCTGCAACTGTTCTAACGCACGAAGCATTCAGTTATATTGTCTATAGTGAGTTTATATGTTATTGTCTATTATCGCGGACTACACATGCTAGTTCAACTGCCTCACATCTCACGTCTTCGCTGAGAGGCAGAACACGTCACTTGACTAGAATTGCGCCGTGGAGTTCTGCAACTGTTCTAACGCACGAAGCATTGTCTACTTAAACCGATGACGGATGAGGTGCGCCATCGGGTTTAGTTATGTACTTAGCACCATCGGTCTCTTTTCCTCTACCGGCACGGAATACAAATGTGAACAGTGTGGACATTATAACATTTAAAATTATAGCTTATGACCTATTATCTCCCTTGCAGCTGTGTATCTAACGCTTAAAGCAGGCGAACAGCGCCTTTCGCTGCACATCTAAAGCTAAAGCGCTTCTAATATTAAGTAAACAGGAACTGAAACTAGTTAATCGTACATGTTAATCACCTCTGTAAAATTAATAAAGCTAATGTAAATATCTGCTGGTTCTGCAAAGAAGAGAAAACACGGCAAAATACATTCTCTGCGACTATGAACATACTGAGATTAAGGTGTTATTCAACAGCAGGTGACACTGCCTTACTGCCTAAGTACAATACAAACGTCATTAGTAGTAATTAATTGGACTCAAAAATGCGTATACACTAATATATTAATTATTACAACAGATCTATCAAGATTCAGGTCCTCTTGTGGCGAAAAAACTGGGAGCGGTTTAAATATAGTTGCGGTTCACACTAATTGCGTTGCTCCGCTTTTATGAAACTGTTTAAAATATTGGTACATTCAGTGGAATGCAGATTATGATTTAACCTTTTGTTCTCTGCTTACCTCGGTGTTGACTCAGCGGTTGCATCAAATTTCCTATTTTCTTCAGTGCAAATAGAGATGAACGGCTATTAAATGTATTTGCTATGAAATAACATTCGAAAATAAAATAACGTTTTATTTTACGTAAATATTCACAACAGTTGATGACTGATTCGCAAATTATATATTGACATTTAACTTTTATCACAATCTTTAGCCATTCGCATCTTCTTTGCTGAGGAAAACTGTTTATAAGACCTTAGCAACGTAACTTTTTGTGATTACTTCCTGTTGCGAACATCACCATATGACTATAGTTTACAAATTTCTTTCCGTAAGTTAATACTTAGGACTAATTTCAATACAGTTCACAAAATCTTTTCTTCTAAAATATCTTTCAATAAAATAAAATCAAATCTTTTTCTCCTTGCCTTCGAGTAAATTACCAATATTTTGTAAAAAAAAATCCTTTAAGGGCCTAAACCTAAATTTCTACCTCAAAACATTTGGTCAGATTGGTTGGTTGCGGGTATCGAACCTGGACCTCTTGAATGCTAGTCGCAAGCTTGAGTCACCCCGCTGTGTATTTTTGGGTGGAGTGCAACATCTTTTCTATCTGGTATAGAAAATAAAAATGTGGGGTAATGCATAACAACCATCCTACAGAGTGCTGAAATGCTAAAACTATGAGCATTAGAAATAAAAATTGTTCATAATTTAATTTGGAAACATATTGACGATTATTTTGCAGAGAGGAGGGAGGGAAAGGGTGGGGCTTTGAAACCAACAAGATAGCGCCACTGGAGTTCGGACTACTAATCTTATTCCATAACATTAAATTCCAGTAAAACTGTTTTATCTGAATATTAACCAAACAAAGACTGTAGGTTTACAGAGGACTAAATAACATGTAAATGAAGTTTTCTGTACCTATACTACATATGGGCAAAGTATTCCTGAAGCATAGCCGTCGTTTAGGGTTAATTATGCTACCATAAAGCACAAAGTTTTGCGTAGTTTCTAAAAACTCTAATTTTCAAAAGGGAAACATAGCTTTAACTATTTAGTCCTAGTATAAACCTGTCCAAGGCTGAACTAGCATACAGAAACTTAGTATATTATGCATTTGTTTACGTCGAATAGGTGAGGGAAATTACAGCTAATTTCTGGAAAGCATAACGGCTATTCAGAGTTCTTTGCATGTAACCATTTTTCAACTTCTTTAGACAATTGTCATAAAGTTTACTCTTTATTCCGACTGTGCATATCCTTTCCAAGATTTCAGATGCTTATTTTTAATCAAGTGGTAGCATTAGTATGTGAGGTAACAAGTAAAACGAAGCATATGCAAATAAGCCGGAAGTTGAACTTTCTCTTTGCTTAGTAGTAAACATGTTAACTGTGTGATAGCCAAAACATTTTACACAAATATTTTCTCTAGTTAGGTTTATTCGTCTAAGCCAGGAGAAATTACCTAACACATAGTGCTTCAGTTTTAGTCATGTCTGTATCATATTTCTGCGCAATATAAAGTCAACATTTTAGATGTAATTACTATGAACAGCATGCTCGTAAAAAATCTTTTATTTTAAAATTTGAAATTTCCGATGCGCATGCTGAAAAAATTCTTGATACTTTTTCAGTATGAACTGGAGAAATCGGTGTAAAATTTCCATAGGAATATAAAGACAATGACGTCATCTTTTAATATTATCAACACGTGAAAGAGATCGCCTCCGTAGTTGAGTGGTTGGCAAGCTGATTTCTTACCCAGAGCTCCCTGATTCGATTCTCGGCCGGATGCTGGGAATTTTTCTTTAATTAGGATTATTCTCTTCCCTCTACAGAGTCTGAAACCGTGAATGTGAGAGTGAATGTGCATGTTAAAAGACTTAAAAACAAGGAAAACCTGCAGTAACCTACCTAAAAGTTCATAGAGTAAAAACACCATCAATTAAAGGGAGATATAGGAAAACATTATGAAGACAATTGACTAGCAGTAATAAGCAACAAATAACTTGTAAAACAATTAGTAAAGAGGCGAACACACTTTTTTGTATAAATAATATGATACAGTACACTCACGTTTACAATAACTCAACACTCAGGCTGCTTCCAAAATATATTACAAGTTCATATTCATCGCTTGTATAATGTAGCATTCCTATCCATGGCAAAGTATGAATGGGAGTATGAATTTAAAGCAATAAGTTAATTAAAATGATAGAAACCCAAAGATCAAAACTATCTCTAAACGAGTGTTCCACTAGGTCAAAAGTCGTGGATAACACCTTCGATGTTAAAGGTGGCACATATAAATGGAATATTAACAGCAGACGCACGAAAAAAACAAAAAACATTCAAATGGGTTATCAGAAGCATGGAGGGGCATATTTAGGTCACATAATGCGCTTACATTTTGGAAAATTAAACATCAATGTAGAACATTTTGAAAATAGTGCTATGAAAAATTTATATTGCACAAATTATTAAGTAGGTATATATTAATCAGCCTAAGATTTTCCTGTTATAACCTTTGTTCTATATTAATGGCTTTTAAAATTGTACAAATCATACAACATACGATCAGAAAATCCACATAAAATTCTAGATATACATGTTATTCGTTTAGACTCTTATTCTTCAAGTTTTTAAAAAAGGGCGAATAATCCCAAATTGCGTGACAGTGACCTTTAATCCGTTACCTGGAACAAACTATTCATGGCCGTATTTTATAATCTTGTTCTGATTTTATTTAGCTTTAATCTGTGTATATTTATGTGTGTGAATTTGTAATGGTTAGAGAGATTCAAATGAATTTATAACATATTTTTTAAGATAGTTCAATTTATTTGCATACCTATACGTATTGAAAATACACATTTGAATAGTATTGTGACTTTTTGTTGGTTGTAAAGTAAAGAAGACGGATGTAGTCGAGATAAAGAAACACTTTTATTTCCGTAAACAGTAACTTTGTACACTCGTTGCAACAGCAAGAAAGTCTTTTTCGATTCTCCAACAGCACGGCTCCGAACTCGTAACACAAAGAACTAACTCTTCTCCGTCGGCACAACGCTTCACATCGTCTGTCCGTCTCCGTCGGCACGACTACTCAACGCTTCCCATACTGACTCCCTTCTGTCGCACTTTACCGCTATTTATATCTCCCAGGCACTATTCTGGAAGCTTCAGGAACGTTCAGTTATTGCGGCGAGATACAAAGTAGAAGACTCCAGAAGCCTCTATCCTTTTCTCTCTTTCGGCAAGCGCCCCAACAATGCAGCCATTCTCTGTCTCTTTCCTTCGGCTCCTTTGCCGTAGTGCCGACAATAATGCGATGGGTGACACTGCTGTTGTCGGCAATTAGATGCGGCGGGCGCGGTGACAGTATCCATAATTATTCGAGAATAAAGAAAATAGTATACGTAGTTGTTTGATAGCCTGTACACATGATTTCAATAGCCGAGTTCCTGTAACTAAAGCGATAATGAATAATATGTAATGAAACTGTCACCTATCCTTTGTTTCAGCCAAACACTCCAGTCGATGCACTTTTGTTCTCTTTTGTTTACTTTCAACTAACAACTTGTAGTTGATGTCAGAACATTGTAAAATCATTGTTTTCTCCAGGAACAAATACAGTTGGCCTCTAACAAGGTTATTTCACGAACTTTAACAAGCGAGAATGTTTTGTGTGCATGCTGGTGTAATTAAATTGGAGAAACCGCTTATTTTTGTTGGGATTAGTCTAATTAAGGACGAAAATAACTTCGTGCCTTAATGACGTAAAGGTAATAGCGGAGAAGGAAATAAACAACATAGAAGGGCAATGTTATTACGTGAGAATTTTGCAAGAGCAGTTTTCAGGCCATAAAAGAAGTATAAACAACACCATCGTAGCGGAAAACCCATTAAAACAAATAGTAAGAGTACGGTGTGTCGCGCTTGCATGATTGCGTCCCCATTTCATTTTCACATAATCTCTTTCATATTAGTCTTCATACAAAAGTAATTTTTCGAATCGTGTTAAAAATTACCACGTGTCAGGCGCGAACAAAAGAGGATTCGCATGCGAACTTATAGATGGCGCATAGTAGTTCAATCTGGAGATCTTAAATACGTAACAATGAAATCGGTAAGGCTACAAAACATTATTTATTATTGCATATTTCTACATTTCTCATGCAATAATTCTTTGTCTAATCTCTTATGTTTTCCCTATGACACTCATCTACATGCAATTGATTAAAAAATTTAAAATATACGTTATTTTGGAAATAACCTATTTTAAATATTCTGACATTTTAGACATTTTAGAGCTTCAAGTCGAGATAAAGTAATTATAAACTGTAAAAATGAATACTGCTTACTTTCTCTACTACGTAGGTATAGTAAATAGGGGAAGTGCTGTATTCGACCCAAAATTTCGATGTCGAGATTTCACCAGAAATATGTCTTGAGGCCGCACTTAATCCAAAAAAGCAGTTTTGGAAAAATGTCCGTGTGTGTGTGTGTGTGTGTGTGTGTGTGTGTGTGTGGTGTGTGTGTGTGTGTGTGTGTGTGTGTGTGTGTGTGTGTGTGTGCGTGTGTGTGTGTCAGTCTGTGGACAGCATAACTCAAAAACGAAACGTTGGTTAAAACCAAAGTTGGTATTTAAGTTTACTATCTTTCAAGGACGCGACACGAAGCCTTTGAAGAAACTGCCTCCTGCCTCAACTACCCTTTGCATGGACATTAGTTCGAAAATGTTCATTTTCTCAAAAACGATTTTGATTAAAATGTCCTATGTTTAAAATATTTTTATGACAAATGAAATATGTATTTCCAATTTTCTCGCTATAGTCCATGTAGTTGTGTTTGCTCTGGATGACTTTTTTACAACTGGTAAACCATAAGAGATAGACTCAATCTTACTATACAAAAATCAAAATCTTGCTAAAATACACAATTAATATCTGAATAATTTTTTTTTTTTGAGTGAACCAATTTGGAGATATGCCTTGTTATGTGTGTGAGTTTTAGAGAACTTATACTTCTGTCAAATGGAACATCGTTATTCACTTTTATACGTTAACCGAGCAAAGAGAACGTAATTTGAAGGCTTTAAAAGATTTGACTATCACTCAAAGTCTACTGTATTCCCAAATTCTCCGTGCACCTACAAGAAGATAAACAATAAAATCATTTCTGCAAAATATGTTTATCTCACACGGGGTGCACTCAGCCTCGTTGGGTCCCGGGGGGACCAACTGGGGAGCTACTTGATGGAGAAGTAGCGGCCCCAGGTCTAGAAAACCGCATAACTGGCCGGGAGGGCTCGGGGCGCTGACCACATCCCACCCTCCAGTACTGCACCTCACCAATGACGCCTGTAGTGGGCAGAGGTGGGGGACGCAGAGGCTGGGCGGTAGGCCTTGGCCCCTCGTGGGCTGTCACGCCGGGTTTAGTTATGTTTATCTCAACTAACACGAAGAAGATAGGAATAAGGGCTTGGAAGTACAAGAGTAGAGAAAATCATGTGAGTACAACACATCAGATCTTTTTGTTTTACATTGACATTCTCCTTTTTCCCGTGCACTCTCCGTATGCAGCTAAGATACACATAACATTTAAGAGAAAGACCAACTTTAGCATGAACCTGGATATCTCAGCACCGAATACATTTCTTGCTTGAAACTTGGGTGAGTTTGACCTTGCATTCCGAGACATCTTTGAGGGTGACGATGCGTAGGTACGTGTGCAGTGAGGCACGCACCTGTAGCATCAGGGCAAAACAGATGATAGTAAAAATGAACAAAGAAAAATCGGAATTCTGTCACCATGGTGCTTGCAGTCAAATATTTCTGGCAGACGAGTGCGTAGCATGTGAAACGATGATTTCCAGACGGTGTGTAAGAAGTGACAAATGAATGTTGTACATATAAATATATTTTTTACTTTCCCTACTATGCATAGTAAAATAGAGGAAGTATTGTATTCCACCCAAAAACTCGAAGTTTAGATTTCAACGGAAGTATAAGTTTTGAGGCTCCCTGAATCCAAACAAGCCTCTTTAGAAAAAGGCCCGCGCGCGCCCTGTGTGTGTGTGTGTGTGTGTGTGTGTGTGTGTGTGTGTGTGTGTGTGTGTGTGTGTGAGAGAGAGAGAGAGAGTGTGTGTGTGTGTGTGTGTGTGTGAGTGTGTGTGTATCTGTGTGTCAGTCTGTGGACAGCACAACTCATAAACGAAAAGTCGGTTAAAAACCAAAGTTGGTACTTAAGTTTAATGTCTTTCAAGGATGCGACACGAAGATTTTGAAGAAAATTCCTCCAGCCTAAACTACCTTTATATGGAACATTTTTCAAAAATTTTGATTTTCTTTAAAATGGCTCTTTGATTAAAGTGCCATATGTTTGAGATATTTTAATGGCAAATGAAATGTTTATTATGAATTTTCTGGCTATAGCCACTATAGTCGTATTTACTGTCGATGACTTCTGCTTAACTGTTAAACTGTAAGAGATAGACCGAGTCTTACTATACAAAAGGTAGATTTTACTAAAATACACAAGTTATGTGCAAATAAAAGTGAACCATTTCGGAAATATCCCTTGGAGAACTTATACTTGTCAAATGGAACATCGCTATTCAATTTTTAAATGTTAACTGTGCAAAGAGAACGGAATTTGAAAGCTTTAAGAGATTTGACTATCGCTCATAGCCTACTGTATTCCTATATTCCCCTTGTGCCTACAAAAAGATAAACAAGAAAGACAATTTCTGCGAATGTTTATGTGTATTAACATGAAGATATAGGAATAAGAGTTTATAAGAATGGTCGGTAAAAGGGTATATAAAGTGACGTGAGTGCAACACGTCAGATTTTGCTTCTTGTTGCAGTCAAGTGATTTTCCTGATGCGAACAACTTCTTGGTGCTTAATGTTGAATTTCTACACCTTCCAATTTTCAACACGGCAAAAACATGCTCATTAAGTTAGACTGTCATTCAAATATAACATTAAAAGATGAAGAATATATATGTAGATAGTTTAAAGAACAACAGCACCTACATTAATACTAATTGCAATGTTATCATTTAAAACTCGATGGAATACCTATCCCACTAGATTTATAAATACATTTCCCTAAGTGCAGGTTATTAACTTTAAGTAAATAAATTCTTAAGTATTGCATTCACACGTCTTTCTCTACTTACTCTTATATAAATGATTCTTAGAGTACCTTATTATTCTACCTCTCATTAATCCAGCTAAACTTTCAATCCATATTGACGCATTTCTTTGTGGCATACAGTAGGTCAGATTTTTAAGGGGCGTGTCGCGATGTTTGCATGATCAAGAGAGAAGAAAGAATAATTGGTAATTACGAAATTGGTAATTAATATAACTATCTCCTGTTTAATACCGAAGTGCGGGATAAGGATTAAAGCCATTTTAAGACTTTTTTTGAACTTAAGACATTTTGTGTTGCTTGATAGTATAGGTGATTGTGTGACTGGTTTTGGATCCCAATTAGCTCATCCTTTTGGCTTATATGTCAGATATTCTCCCCCAAAGGAACTTGAATTATGCTTTATTAATTCATCGCCTTTCAAGCTTATGAAAATGAAAGGTATTTCAGGAAAGGAACAATCTGCTTCCAGAGTGTGCTAATAGCAATAAATTATGTTTTACTAAGTTAGCCTTTAACAGCACAGCACTGTACGTAGGCCATAGTGGAAAAGGGAAGAACTGATGAAGCTCCAACCTGGGGATCGCAGGAATAGAGAATATTATGTACTAAATACAAAACTTGTGAAGCAAATACTGTGAAAAAGGCATACACACAGAAACACGCATATGAGTGCTGCCTCTAGAAAGTGTATGCCACTACCAGCGGATAGATGATAGATTAATGACTACATATTGAGAATTTTTCGTGTTCACTAAGGAACAGACCTAGTTAATAAGAAGCACAAAACTCCTAGCATGTTGTACCCTGCCACTAAGAAAGACAGACGCAGGTAGTTCTAATGTATGGTGTGTGACTAGAACACTTAAAGAATCTGTCACCAATAAACGATTGATAGGATCTTGATGAGATTACTGTGACTTACTTGGATACAAAGCGTGAACAGAAACTGTAGATACGGCGTAAACGGTCACCACTGGTGCTGCTAAAAGTTGCAACGTTGATATAATATTTATTTTGACCGACCAGCTAAAACGCTATAGCTATTTATAACAAAAATATTAACAACAAATAACACTGAAGTTGATCATATGACTCCACAAACGTATATACAATATTGTGTGAAAAATAAGTAAAGGAATTAATGGACATACAGAGCTAAAATGAATTCAAAAAGAGTGACACACAGAATTAACAATATGAATGTACAAGTTTCTAATATAGGAATTAGAAACAAATACTGTTACGAAGAGGTGTTTAAGCTATGAATCTGGGAAGAGAGACTACTGGACAAAAGAGGGAATGTTTAACAAACAGATAATCTGGTTCGTGAACATGATCCATGTTTAAAGAAAAACTGTTTTTTTCTCGACTTTACATATTTTAATACACTATAAACTCCATGCTCATTAAATGCTCCTATGTTCCTAGAATTTTTTTCAGCGTATGCTCCAGTTATGTGACTTCAACTTGAGTCTTTGGTTTAAAAATCTGAAAATTTGTTTAGCTTTAAAAAAATTAAATGCACAAAAAGGTCTAAAAGTATTTTCTGTGTCCATAAAAGCAAAGAAATTAATTACTTTAAAAGTAATTACCTTTTCTTCATGCAAGAGATTGATGATATGTGTTAGCCAATTAAGGTGTAAAAAATAATAAAAATATTGTGATATTTTAGTTTTTGATGCGCAAGGAATATATTGAATATTAAGCTATTTTCGCATTGTGAATAAATTGAACAATTAATTTCCTCAAAACTATAAAACAAATTGTGTTGCAACTTTGTGTGGTAGTTTATAACATAAAGACCCTAAAGTGTGAAAGGTGTCGATTTCATACCTATATTATCAACGAGACTATAATGGTAGAAATTAAGACAAGAGTTATAGTTAACTTTCATGCGACAATCTATGCTCGACCATATACCTAATCTTATAGTTTAAATATTGTAAAATGTTGTACACTCAGCAGGGACATTGATCTATATTTGCATCAGCTGATATTTGCAGTTCTGCGCAGGTGCTAAACAATCTATTCATTTCCAGCACGTCACAGATGCATGATGAAAATGATAACCTTGGAATGCTATGTAACACTGAAAAATAGAAGGCAAATTAAATATATTGGTTTTCAGACGAAACTTTATTTCATGCATAAGTTATTAATTGTACAATTAGTGAAACTAATTTGCTTAGTGCAATTTCTTAGAAGTTGATGCTGTATTGAGATTAATTTGTGTGTTTTGTGTAAGTTGCACCTCACTGTCGGTAATGTCCAATATTTTAGCGTTTTCTAAATTCGCACTGGTTGCGTTTCGAGAATTAATCGATATTGTGCTTGCTATTGCTGCATGGGAATTCTCTGATTGGCGGAACATCTGTCCTTTAATGAATATTAAATTGCCCGATTGGATGAAGACCAGTGCTTTAAGGAACGTTTGAACTTAAGGATGTCCATTAAAAGAACGCTATCAGACTTATAATTATGGTATGGTATGGTCGAGCATAAAATTATATAACATTCAAATTTCAGTCCCAGGGTCCATTAAAAGATTGGGCGTTATGCAACACAAGTCATTAGTAATTAACTAAAATGTAATTATAATATATAGGTTTCTTTTAGTAAATTAATAAAATACAACAGACCACCTTGTAGTGTAGAGAAACCCGCCTTCAATCATGCAGGAAAAGGGAAACGAGGCTTAATCATGTTAATGGCTTCTTAAACACTGAGAAACGCACGTAGCCTGAGCTTCTCTGTGCTGTTATTACAACCAGTGAGATGCAGGTAGTTATGATAACATGGAACACCAGTAATTTATGTGAAGAGGCTCATCTTCTCTATGAAAGTTAATGGTTGGTAGGCGTTTGGTATTCAGAACGGGACCCCATCAATGATGGAAAATAGAAGAAAGTTGGCCACCAGTGGGGATCTCTATGGACCACAAATATTTACACACACTCTCGCGAGGACCTCGAACGCACACAAATTTCTCCCGCAGGTCGTAACTTTCAGTTTCGAAATGCCAAGTAGTGTGCGTCTATGAAGAATGGTGTTAGGTAATTAATGGCAGCTTCTTCCGTGTTGGAATATTCCTGCACAACTCCCAGATTCTAATGAAGTCACGGGATAGGAAATGCTGTGACATGAGACATCGTGGGAAGGGAAAAATTACTTCTTCTTAGGTATGCGCGAAGCATTCTGTGCTTGTTTGTTATATTTCATTTGTTTAGAATGTGTTAGCGTTCGATTTCTTAATTTCACCGGAAATACATGTTTTGAGGGCCTCCTGAAACAAAAAATAAATCATGTCTAAAAAGAGGTCCCTGCCTTCGAACAGCATAACTCAAAAACGAAAAGTCTGTTAAAAACTAAAGTTGGTATTTAAATTTAATATCTTTATAGTATGCGACACGAAAATTCTGAAGAAAATTTCTCCACTCTAAATTACCCTTTACATGGAAAATGTTTTGAAAATGTTGGTTTTCTCAAAAATGATTCTAACGATTTTGATTAAAATATTTAAATATTTAAGATATTTTTATGACAAATGAAATGTATATTTTGCGTTTTCTGCCTATAGCCCATGTAGTTCTCTTCACTCTTGATGATTTTTGCATAGCTTGCAAAACGTAAGACATAGACCAAATCTTACTTTACAAAAAATGTAGATCTCGTTAAAACACACCAATTATTCCAAATGCATTATTTTGTGGAGTGAACAATTTCAAAGATATTCTTGTTTTTGTGAGCTTTGCCATACTTCAACTTTTCTCGAATAGAAATTCGTTATTCATCTTTTTTATTTCTTGGCAGTGTAAAAAATAACATGTAATTCTAATTTCATTTTCTTTATTTCAAAGTCTTTGTTCAGAAATAAAGATAACTTAATTTTAAACCCTTCATAGAGCGACCTGCTCTAAGATTTGACCTCGTATCATTCAAAGCCTACTATATTCCTATACCCCCCTTGCACCTACAAGGAAATACGCAAAAAGATAATTTCTGCTAATATTTATCTCTACTAACACGAAGAAGATAGAGGAATAAGCGTTTGTAAGAATAGTATGAAGAATAGAGAAAGTACTCAATTTGCTATTTTTTGGCTTATTTGGGCAAGCTTTCTTGGTCTGCCGCTTATTTATGGCAGGTAGAGAAGTATTATATATTTTTTTCTCTCTCTCTGTATGTGTGTGTGTGTGTGTGTGTGTGTGTGTGTGTGTGTGTGTGTGTGTGTGTGTGTGGGTGGGTGGGTGGGTGTGTTAGTGAGTGTGCGCGCGTAACTGAAAAATCAAAATTCGAAAATATTTAATTCTAGTATGTTCCAAAGAAGAGATACGAAGTCTTAAACCATGTTGCTCCACTCAAACTACGTTTCGTATTTAACATTTTTTATTACTCAAACGATTTTAATATTTTACTCATTGTGAAAGGGAATGAAATACATACAGTTTTTGAGAATAACATGTAAAGTTTCTTTAATTCCCAGTAACTTTTGCGAATTTTGTGTAGCTGGGAATTCATAAGGGATAAAATGAAAATGTACTTTATGAAGAATGTAAAGTTTATTAAAATATATTGTGATGTTGACGCAATGTAGAACGATGAAGTTCTGTGTATGCCGTACTTTAAATGTTCGATGGTGACGTCACGTTTCCAAGGAGACAGAGTAACTGAGCGATTGAGAATCTAGTTATGAATTTCGTGTAGAAAAAGAGTTTAATAAGGGTATTGGCCTAAATTCGTGTGTTGAAAATATAGGAAATAAAGGGTAAGTAAAAGATAAGTGAAGAGCAATTTTGTGACAACACAATTTTTGCCAAATGGACATTTTCTTTGTAGCGTTAGCTACTTTTTTTAATATTCCACACTTAATGTGTGCAATTTTCTAAATATGATTACCTCACCAGGAGAGTGACGAAAAAGCGAGACTGGTTCTGAATTTATTCCTCCGTACATGATAAATATCTGTGTGTTGTTTCTTCATGTTGCATGTAACTAACTATGGTATAGGTTACACAGTGGAGGGGAATATATATATTTCACTTCATCTCTTCCTCCCGACAAGATATATATATCTCTTTATGTATAGTTATTAACGTAACGGACGTTAACGGTCAAAATTTATACTACTTCTCTGCTTCCACATTCAAACTCTGACCAGAGCAGACGGAGGATCGTGTTACCCTGATAATGCCAAGCGCAGTACTTGGCGAAACGTTGGTATCTACCATGTCTTCTAGACCACGGCCTACAAGCCCAGAAGAACTAAACATTTCAAACAGTCAAGACGTGCGGAAGTCTCCAATAATTCCAGGCTCGAATACTGATCAGTCCAAGAAACGTAGAAGCACTTCTGGAAGATGAGAAGGGCAAGAAAGGGAAGTAATACAAAGGAAATTGTGGTAGAGAGAAGCCCATCCCATATTCGTCTATCGATCCGAGATAATCATAAAAAAGCCCAAGACCACAGTAGACTATAGACGGTAATCGAACTCGGATCCTTCCAAACGCGAGCCTCGAAGGTTACCGAAGAGCCACTTCACTGGGTTTTTGGATAAGTAGTACTTAATTTTTAGATAAGAATGTATCATTCCTCATGTAAATTGCACACAAGAATCACCTTTAATGATGCTATAATCAGTAATGTATTACGAGTGTATACGCATATGTAATTGGTACAGAAAGTGGTTGAACGCGTATCACATTTCTTTAAAACATTTATTCAATTTGCACAATTTAATGCTATTACTTAAACGTGTTCCCTGTCACAGTATTTAAAGCTTCTTTAAAATTGTTAAATGTGCTGTAAATATTTTTTAACATTAACAGCTTTTACTGCTGTATAAAATATTTGTAAATAATTTAGTTTTGATTTCGCCGAGAAATTATATTGTCTTCAGGTTCTATCTAACATGACAAGAGGGCTTAGCACATCGATCTATACAAGATCTTTCGTTATTTTGAGGAAAGACACAGCAGAGTGCAGGGTCCCTCACAGATACAGATTGATACTCTGTATCAAATGAAATGACAATTATAACCTTCAAATAACCTTTCAGAAAGAAAGGTAAAGTGAAATTAGAAGTGAGGAAAAGGAAGAGCAGGAAATTCTGAGGATATAATTATCCTTCCAAGCATTCGCCTAGCGATGTGGGGCGCCTGAAAAACCCTTGTGTCAGAAAGGTCGGCTACGAGAATGGAACCTACGACCTCCCGAATGCGGGCCATAGGCTCTACCGCCCGAGTCATTCCACTCAGCTTTTATCAAATTTCTCAGGGCCCTACCTAAAAAGTGTGGCAAGAAATAGGTTTACAATGCAAGATTCTGTAATAAAAACTGAATGAGGTGGTGATTAAGCAATGCAGACATTTAAACCAGATGTCTCAGAGAGCATAGATGCCAAACTTCTCGAGGAGATACTCTAAGGCTCAAAACATTGTGATAACTAAGTCTACAAATATATACGTGCAAATTTTTGTTGAGTAAAACACAAGGTTGGAAAAATCTACCGTTTGAGAAAGCCTTTTGGAAAGCAAAACCCCTTGTATACTAACCAATCTCTTCTCCATGGCTTACACTATAGAAGAACACCTTTTATAAGTAGTATGCCAGAGAAAAAAAGATTACTGAAATGTGATTTTAACAAGGAAGATAGAGGACAGTGAACCGATACTCAGATGTTTAAAAGCTAGTTCCTATATGCTGGCGTATAAATTACGCATTCTATCCATGACAATGCGAAAAACAACCGAACAGCTGCAAAAAGTATCTCGGAAATAGGTAACGTAAAAAACAATGTATTTGGAATAAGATGTGTGTTTTAAAAATCACTATATTTTGTGTGCAGTACATTATCTATGTATTTTGTTCACCAGTTACAGAAAATTATATAATATTACTTCCGAATGAAGAAAATTCCACAGACTATTCCCAGAACATTCAATATATATTTTTTATTTGTTAAGTAAATATCTTTTAATATATGGCATTTTAATCAAAACTGTGAGAGCCATTTTTAAGAAAATAAAATGTTTTGAAAAATCTTCCATTTAAGGGGTTTGGGTAATTTTCTTCAAAAGCTTCGTGTCGCAGCTTTGGATACCTACTGAACTCAAGGGGATCTAGGACAGATTATATGATTTTATACATTTTTAAAAATCTTTTTGAATTTTTGTATATTCGTTACCCTCATTATAAATAGCATACTGTGTAAATTGGAGTAAAATAGATGAAGCAGTTTTTCAGCTATGAGTTATTTTCTATTCTTCATATCACGATATTTGAAAAATATTAAGCACAAATATCTTTTTTCCATCAGTACCACTTTATCATATTCATATTTGAACTCCTAAGAAGTGATTCTCGGTTGCTATTTTTATTTTGTGCTTCGAGTAACAAAATATTTATTATAATCAGTAATACAGATATTGCAGCCTGAAAAGTAAGAATTCTTCGATTAATAGCACCATTGTGCCAAATGTTTATATTGTAACCCAAAACGGATTCTACAGTTTCTTTAGATAACTCTGTAGAGCAATTGTTGTAAGTAAAGAAAACATGGGTTATTTGCCATATCGAAAAATGTTTTGGGAAAACTTAAATTTTATATTGCAAAAAATTAATACATAATGCACCTGGTGTAAAGGGTTAAAATTGCCCAGTCCATAAAAAGGTATGGAACACTATAAGACACATTCAAATGTTTTACGATCACTATAAAAGTTCATTTTTGCAGAAATCAAAAAATCGAAAAATTTGGTCACTTTGGCTATAAAATCTGTTCTAGGTCCCCTTAATACTAAGCTTGCTGTTTATACGACTTGTTTTTTAGTTATGCTGTTAAACACACAGACCGAAACGTTTCCATTTCTTTCTTTTCTTTTCTTTACTTTTTTATTAAGGTGGTCTCGAACTTATTTTCAGTGAAATGTTTATATCGTTTTTGGGTGAAATACAATACCTTCTCTACCTATTAGATACGTGGAGAGAAGTAAACACCGTTTCTTTCAGTTAAAAGCAATACTCTACGTTAACTGAAAGCTAGAACAGTAGACGAAGATGGTTGTGGAAACTGAAGTACGTAACGCGCAATAAGCAACATGGAAATGTTGTTTAATGGCTGTGGGTAGCAGAGTCATAAACACTATCAGAGTTTCACTGAAGATGACTTCGCTCTCACTTCTCTGTCAGTGGTCCAGAGGAGGAACACCTGTGAAGACTTTCCCCGTCAGACAGGGTTGCCGCAGGTTAGTATCTCTTGCTGACCTTCACCCACAACCAGCAGACACGGAGCACAAGTTTGAAGCGTATGTTTACTGACTAAAGCACTGGGGGTGTCTGAACTTGATGTCAGGTGGCAACTATATTGCAAAACTCACACAAATAACAAGCAATATCACCTAGATGGTTCGTACATTTGGGCATAACGTGTGTCTTAACGACACCTACATTTTTACTTTCTCTACTGATAAGCAGGGGAAGTATTGTATTCCATCCAAAAATTTCATGTCGATATTTCTCCGGAAATATGTTTTGAGACCCGCTGAATCCAAAAAAAAAAGCTCTTTTAGGTTCCTGTGTGTGTCTGTGTGCCAGTCTGTGGACAGCATAATTCAAAAACGAAAAGTCGGTTAAAAACCAAATGTGGTATTTAAGTTTAATGTCTTTCAACGATGCGACAAGAAGATTTTGAAGAAAATAGCTCCACCCTAAACTATCCTTTACATGGACAATTTTTCGAAAATTTTGATTTTCTTGAAAATGGCTCCAACGATTTTGTTTAAAATGTCGTATGTTTGAGATATTTTTATGACAAATGAAATGTATATCTTGAATTTTCTGGTTATAGCTCTGTAGTCGTATTTACTCTGGACGACTTTTGCATAATTGGTAAACCGTTAGAGATAGATCAAATCATACTATACAAAAAATGTAGATCTTGCTAAAATACACAATTTATGTCTAAATAAATTTTCTTGTAGAGCGAACCATTTCGAAGATATTCCTTGTTATGTGTGTGAGTTTCGGAAAACTTAGAACTTCCGTGAAATGGAACATCGTTGTTCATTTGTTTTGGATGTTAAGTGTGCAAGGAGAACGGAATCTCAAAGCTTTAAAAGATTTGGCTGTGGCACAAAGCCTACTGTATTCTAATATGCCCCTTGCACCAACAAGGAAATAAGCAATAAAATAATTTGTACAAATGTTTATCTTAACACGAAAATATAGGATAAGAGTTTGTAAGAATAGTACAAGAGTAGAGAAAGTCATGGGAGTGCAACACATCAGATTTTTTGTATAGTGACATTTGGTCTAGCAGGTATGCAAAAGTCATCAAGAGCAAACAGGGGTACGTAGGCTATAGCCAGAAAATTCAAAGCATACATTTCGTCATAAAAATATTAAAGATATGGCATTTTAATCAAAATCGTTAGAGCATTTCTGAGAAAATAAGTTTTGAAACATCCTCTATGCAATGGTAGTTTAGGGTGGAGGACTTCGCTTCAAAATCTTTGTTACGCATTCTTGAGAGATATTAAACTGAAATACCAACTTTGGTTTCTAGCCGACTTTTTGAGTTACGCTGTTGGCGATGCCGTAGCCGAGCGGTTAGACTATTAGCCTAACCCTTGACCACCCGGGTTCGATCCCAAGGACCGCATAGGGTGTTCGTGGTGCCGGGCGGGTTTTCTCCGGGTTCTTCGGTTTCCCTGCCACTCATGCAGCCAATTCCTCCATCATTACCTTTCCATTCATCGATTTCGCCTGCATTTCATATCAGCCTCTTTCTCAGTATCACGCTTCCAGGTCTTCACTCTGTCCGGTTTATGGGCTCCTGTGCTCCCCGACAGGCGTCTGACCCTAGGCACTGACTTGTAAGTCCTAGGGGGTGTAAATCCTACAGAAGGGAAGGGTAAGGAAGTAAAGGAGAGCTACGTTGTTCACACACACACACACACACACACACACACACACACACACACACACACACACACACAATGCACATGGAACGTTTTCTAAAAATGTATTTTTTTTGCATAAAGTTGGCCTCAAAAATATTTCCGGTGAAAGTCTCAACTACTCTCTACTTTGGGTAGAATACAATACTTCCTCTGCTTACTATACGTAGTAGAGAAAGTTAAAAAATATGTGTTTACACGCACACGCCTTGCTCTTTAATTCTTATACCAACTCTTTTTATAAATGCTTATTCTCCTATCTATTTCATGCTAATCGATATAAAAATTTGCAGAAATTCCTTTATTGCATATTTCCTTATAGATACAACGGGATTAGAGGAATACAGTAGGGTTATGCGATAGTGAAGTCTTTTAAGAGCGAGTCGCTATGTAAGAGCTTTGACATTACATTCTCTTAGCAGGGCGAGAGAGAACCGAGAACGAAAACTATGATTTGTAAATTCAAACCATTAACAAGCAAATCTCGGAAATGGTTAGCTCCAGAAACATGTTTTAAAAAATTAACATTAATGTGTGCTTTAATCAGATCTGCATTCTTTGTGTACTCTGATTTTGCCTATCTCCTACGATTTACCGATTATACAAAAGTTGCAGAATGAAGAGGAATGGGGCTTCAGAGGCTATTGGCACAATATATTTTACATTTTTCATGAAAGTTATAAAACACACGGTATTTTAACCAAAATAGTTTGAGTCGTTTCTGAGAAAATACAAATTTTTGAAAAATTTTCCATGTAAAAGGAAGTTTGAGCTAGGGTATATTCTTGAAAATCTCCTTCTCGTATCCTTGGAATATGCTGCACTTAAATGCCAAGTTTGCTATTTAACAGACTCTTCATTTTTTGAGTTAAACTGTTCAGAGACAGACGCACACATAAATAGATGGTGCACAGAAAGAGTGACAGACATATGTAAACACATAAACTTTTCTAAAAATTCTTTTTTTTTTTCTTTAATGTAGGAAGTCTGAAAACACATATTTCCGGTGAAACCTCTGTATCAAAAATTTGGGTAAAATACATTTCCTCTAATTTTTTTGAGTACATAGTAGAGAAAGCAGAAATTTATATTGGAAACCAAAATGAGATACTATAAAAAGTTAGAAGACCAATAATGGTTTCCACTGCAGAAACCAGATTTGAGACAGATGCTTAATAGAGCTGAAACGACTGTATTAATAAAATATACAAGGGAAAAATGAATGTTAAATAGGGGTGGGAGGGGATTTTATCAATAGTTGTATTAAGATCTAATCGATTATTAGGTCCTACTTGATGAAGAAAAAGTATTTTACGTGGTTTCTAATGCAAAAATAACAAAAATTTCAGAATAGAACCTGCAGAAAGGTTGATAAACAGAAGGTAAAAATAATGGGATAGTCATGTTCGCGGAGGGAAGTGTGCAAGGTCAGGGATGGGCTACTAGACGGGGGAAGTCTTAGAACATTAAAATGTAATGCAATGATCAATTTGACAAAGAAAGGGGTTTTTAGACAATATGGGAGAAGGAAAATAGCAATTTTACCAATTGCTTTTGGAACTGATTATAACATTCCCAAATCCTATAGTATTACGTGATCTAGGAAGAGTAGGGAGTAAAGAAGTGTTTGTAATATAATTGGATTTCTACATAAAAGAACCATTGTGGAACGTTCTTTAGATCAAGAAAGGGTTGGTTGAAGGAAGAATAGTTTATATAGGATAGGAAAAGTTTTACAATAAATTAAATGAGGCTTAGGGAACAAGTGAACGGTTTTTTAAGCGCACCGTAACAATAATAATAGCAATAACAATAGGTCCTGTCAATAATGAATCCGACATTTGAAGATTTCCCTTCTGCTAATGGTTGGCACCTACGTATCCGCAGTTGTGCTTCTTGAACGACTGTGCGGGTTTCTAACGAAGAGGTTATGAGTTCATTGTTTCTTCCCTTCCGCAGAGTTTCAAGACTGCAATACATGCCTATTGTATTTTGTATACATGTATGTATGCAAACATAGAGCCACAACTCATAACTGATTAAAATGTGGATCTCCCAGGAGCGCCGTACCCAAATGCCTGATAGTACCTATATATCTAACTTCAGAAGTAGTGGGCTTGGATTCAGGAACATTGTGTTTAGGGATTTCAAAATAGAAATATACAGAAAGAAGTTTTTATTGCAATGGTAAGAGCTGAATATGTTTGGGCAAGACTGGGGGTTATAAATTAAGACTCTTAAAGAGATTTCGACAGGTCTCTGAGGGAAAAATAGTCTGATTTACTGCTCTCACATGATCTTCTCTACTCTTGTACTAACTATTTTTACAAACTCTTATTCCTCTTTGTATTAGTTGAAATAAACATTTGCATAAATTACGTTATTGCTAATTTTCTTGTAGGTGCAAGGGGAATATGGGAATACAGTAGGCTTTGAGTGACAGTCAAATCTTTTAAAGCTGGTCGCTACATGAGGCTTTGAAACTTCGTTCTCTTTACACGGCTAAGAAATAAAAAGTGTATAACGACCTTCCATTTGAGAAAAGTATAAGTAATGTAAAACTCACAAATAATAGGGAATATCTCCGAAACGGTTCACTCCACAAATAAAAAAGAAGCACTTGGACATAAATTGTGTGTTTTTACGAGATCATTTTTTATAGAGTAAGATTTGGTCTATCCCTTACAGTGTACCAGTTGTGCAAAAGTCAACAAGAGTAAGCAGAACTACATGGGCTATAGCCAAAAATTCAAAATATACATTTCATTTGTCACAAAAATATCTTAAACATGACATTTTAATCCAAATTGTTAAAGCCATTTTGGAGAAAATCAACATTTTTGAACAATTTTCTATGTAAAGGATTATTTAGGGTGGAACAATTTTCTTCAAAATCTTCGTGTTGCATCCTTGGTTTTAACCGACTTTTCGTTTTTGAGTTATGCTGTTCACAAAGGAACACATTAACAGACCACACCCAAACCTTTTGCTAAAAATGCTTTTTTCGGGGGGGGGGGGGGGATTCAGGGGGCCTCAAAGCATATATTTTGATGAAATCTCGATATCAAATTTTCAGATAGAATACAGTACTTTCCCTGCTTAGTATACGTAGGTAGTAGAGAAAGTACACCTACTTAGGTCCAAGTAAACGTAGGGGTTTAAAGAGTAAAGAAATGTGAAAAATAGCGTTTGATAAATACAAATGGAAATACGTAATTAAATTAGTAAACTGTTTAGCAAAATAAAGAGAGAGATTTGGGACATATACAGAGACTGTTTCAACAAGGACATGAGCAAAAGTAGGAAGAGCAATAAAGTGGAGGATCTGTACATATACAATAACCAATATTCTCAGTGTTGAGGTTTACATAAGTTGCAGGAAGCTTAAACAACATAAATAAGCACGTTTTCAGAATGGCGAATTACACGCATGTATAAGTTAATAGTTAAGGTTAATACTTGATAAAACTTTGTGTATTTTAATAACATAGGCATTCACGTTTGTAATGAATCTCAAGGATCTTAATGTTATGAATGATGATCGTTCCTTCATGTATCATCATGGCACGATTGCTGTAAATTTCTCGAGACGTAGCCTTAGGGATACATGCTACTGGAAAGTAATTCGTGATACACGCTTTAGAGATAAATTCTCTATCCATGTCAGTGACATAAAGGTTCTACTTACAATTTGTCATGGTTCAAATTAACGACTCCTTAGTTACATTCACATAATACAACCTGAAGCGAAATGATGCAGAGATGTGTTTAAAAATTACATTAGTTCGTTAATTCAAAGTTTGGTTAATTATTTACAAATGACATTACTATAGATATCAAATTTTGGCATACCTATGGCCTCATCGACAAGGTTTCATATGCGATCTTTTAAGTAAGTCTCTATTTTAAAATACACAGTTTTTTTATTAATTCCCTCCAACATAGTGTCATATCGGGTGAATGAATGAAATGTATGAAATGATACTCAATGAGCCCGAGGTACATAGAACACAACATTTTTCTTCTCAGTATAAGGGAAAACCTCGATAAAAACCTTATCCGGATAACTCACTCTAAGTGAGATTCGAACTCGCAACCTCTTGGATGTGAGGCAGACACGCTACCACTAAGCTACAGAGGCAAGCAACAAAGAGAGTAAATCCATGTTTCGAAAAATGCACTACTTTGTTTCAAAACTTAAGGAGCGAAGTGCTTGTGGCTTATATTCGGAAGGTTTGGATTTCAAATCCCATTTAATTGTTAATCTTGCTGTTTTTGTTCTTCGTGGTTTCTCTCAAGTTAATACCATATCGGATGTTTAATATCAAGACTTGAAGTATCTCTCATAGAACAAGCAGAGATATTAAGAAAATAACTGGTACAGGAAGGTCATTTTGCATCTAAGGTATTATTCAACAAATTAAGAAGAAGATGGTACCAGAATGCAACTACGAAATTAGGACATATGTTCGACATTGCAGTGACTACGTGAATGTATCCAATAGAACATCAATGAAAGTTCTCCTTTCAATTAATCAAACGGCAACAAATTATGCAGTACAGGAAAGTGACTACGCAACTGAGGCCATCAACAAGCAAGATAACTCAAATAGATGATACTCAAGCTGGTGGAAATGCTACAAATATGCACAAAATAAAGCATTTAAGATTTAAAGAATCATAAATATTGAAAACCATGCTAGTACACAGGTTTTCCATTCCACGTTACTTTATCAAACGATTTAGGTAGAGGAATTATTTAACTCCACCCAAAATTTCAATATCTAGCTCACGTCGGAAGTGCTTGAGTACTGCCGAAAAAAATTAAATCAGGTTGTATACGTGTGAGTGTGCGTGTGTTTTTGTGTGTGCATGAACGTTCAACAAGTTAACCAACACAATACAAAACTTGGTATTTAAGTTCTGCGGCTTGCAAAGATGAGGACGAAGGTTTCCAAGAAAGTTTCCCACGTTAGTTATCTTTACAGGAAAACATTTCCTTTTCTCATAAAGGGCTGTACTAATTTTGACTAAAATATAATACGTTTAACAGTTTGAAATGAATAAAACCTGTATCTTAAAATATATGTGATTAGCCTGTAAAGATTCTTTCAGCGTAATTGAAGCTTTTTACAACTCTATATCATTGATAAAAATGTTTATGGGATTTAAAACCTGCAATTTGTAATATGTCACATTGTTTTGTAACCCTAGTCGCTCAAAAGATTATTACCTATTATTGATCGTAATTTCCAGCTTTTAAAGTTAAGAACTTTTGAAGTTCTTTTGTCCTTCATCAGCCATGCATAGCGCATTCAGTATAGAAGTTCAACATGTACACCATGGAAAAACATAATAATAATAAAAATAAAATTTAAAAAATAAATAAAAAAGAGACCTGTCTGGAGCGCCAAATTCTTCTGTTTCACACGACACAGCGCCTTGTTTATTCCATCCACAACACAGTTGTGTAGCGGCAGTAACAAGATGCCACAAGTTCCAAGTCTTAATATTACTAACCTACATGATCAATCAAGGCGCAATGTACCATGTAGGACTCAGACCAATTTCGCGTCCAGATATGACTCATTTTTTTTGTCAACAGGGACACATCCGAATCGCTGTCCACTTTGTTCGAGTAGGCAAACTAAATGACATCAGGGTGTCAAAATATCTCTACTGCTTTGCCGTTACACTACTTATGAATACTTATGCTTCTGTTTCAGTTATTGTATTTAAAGTTAACAGTGAGATCGATGAGCGAATCTTCAGCAACACCAAATTTCTGGACGCGATCTACACCAGAAGCATTGGACGCAGTCAATTTCAACAACTGCTGCGGAAGTTTGCACAAACATTTAATGACAATTATTGCAGGTATTTTGCAATAAACTTCAGAAAATGGGTAAAAAACAAAAATGTTAAAGTTATGTTTATCTAAAATATCCAGTATTTTGGTTTGGAACTCCGCAAGGTGCCAAAACCAAGCTTAAGACAACAGTAACTTCCATTTACAGAAGACTTTACCTGTATGCTTTACCGAAACTTGAATATGAGTTAAAAGTTTCTCATACCGAAGTGTTTCTAATAGGTATTAACCTTATACATGAGGCGCGAGGTTATATTCCATAGGAACCCAGTGGCGATATCGAGAAGGCGAAATAATAGTGGTTTGCAGGTTAAGATGCAGCGTTCATGTTATTACCATGTGGTCGGATGGCATCTTGACTAAAATAATAGCAACGTATTATTCGTGGGTAACCGCAAAACTTGATACAATTACCTAAATGCATAAAACCTTATTTTAAGGTGATCATTTTACATTCACTGTGCAGTTATTTTCTGCTAAAATTTAAACGTTCAAGAGCCTAACCTTTGAATTTAAGATGCAGTAGCAGCATATGCAATATGTTTCTGATAATTATTTTACTTTTCCATTATTTTCCTGTGCCGCTTTCCTGTAGTGAGTAAAGGGACTAACAGTTACAGCACTTTAAAAAATCAGATATGTTGCATTCTCAAGATTTCTACTACTTGGCAAACGTTTCTTACAAAGCTTATTGTATTTTCTCCTTGCTAAGTAACATCAACTTTGGTTGGATGTTTAAAAATGTTGTATTAGACATAAGGATGCAGTAACCAGATTTTTTAGAAGCAGGTTGCTATGTGCCGACTTTGAAATTCCATCCTCTTTGACTGACCACGAGAAAAAAGCGAAAATCAACTTTCGAGTTGGAAAAAGTACTCATAACAATTATTTGATATGCATTGCGCACTTCAACGAGACCTAAGGTTTCTTGTAGTGATATTCTGTCTCTCTCTTACGGCTTACCAGAATTCATGTCACTTCACAGGTTATTTCCGGCGAGTTCAGCGAATATCTACATTATATTTGTGATAGAAATGTGTTAAACATGGTATGTTATTTTAATATAAACCTTTATAGCAATGTTTAAGAAAAAAATAACGAAGCGTTTTCCATGTAAAGAGTAGCTTGGAATGGTTAAGCACACTTAAAAACCATCGATCTGGAACGGGTTTGAACCCGCGACCTTGGGATTTGTAGGTCAGTGACTGACCAACTGATCCGTGCAAACCGACATATCTGTATTTAATAGATTGTTTACTAGCAAAAAACAAATAACCGGGTCCGGGTCAACTTTGTTATAAAAACAGTAGATTGTATAGCGTAGACTCTATAGAGTATTTTTCATTATTATCTTACTGATAGCTGAAGCTAAAGGTTAATCAACAATAAACACTAGAGGAGATATGATCTGGACTGTTCAGAGGTAGGTGAAAATTAATCAGTTATTGCGAACAAATATGAAGTAAACAAATCCGCCAAGATACTCAACATTTTGGAAGAAAAATTTGTTTTGCAGCTCATCTAATATCTTCTATTTTATGTTAACACTGTAGAATTGGTATACGAAACTTTATTTGCAGTTATCTACTGCATTTGTCTTTTTCTTTGCACTATTTGTTATATGAAGTTGGGTACAAACCGATAGTTATACTAATTTATATCCATACAAGTCCTAAAGTTATAACGTTTTTTTTTCTTTTTTTTAATCTTTATTGCTTTTAAATTTGGAAAACATCGTTTTAAGTGATAGAACCGATAGTCTCAGGGTAATTTACAGGCGAAATTTATTGCTCCGTTTTAATTAAGGAGTTATTCTTGAGTACATAATGTTTTGCAAACTGGCATGGATTTCTGAAGATTATAAATGGAATGAATATTATGTTATTAACTGTCGTCTTTAACAACTGTGGTCACACCGCTGGTTTTGCTTTTTGAAATACGTCAGGTGTCAGTATTTTGTAGCCCAATTTTATCGATAATTTTATTTTGAGAGCGATTTGTATTTATTTGGAGTATGCTACTACATTAAATAATTATAATACACGTGGAACTATCAAATACATAGGTATTTCATAAGGATAAATCATTGATCGTACATTGAGTCAATTTAATTGGCTGCGTTATGCCTGTAATTTATTAAAAACACATTTTTTGGTTAAACACCATAGTAGCAAATGAATTATTGAAAAAATGAAGCACGATGGCTAATAACACTAATCACGTGTGCGTAAATGAGGTGAAATGTAAGTGATAAAACAACTGATAAAAGTGTAACGACATGCAACTCTGATTTATTGAAGTGCGTGTTATCCATGTTGAATATTTGTTGAATAAGTTCACATTCACTCATACATTAATGCTTTTTTCCCATTATTGTGAAGTATTAAAAGACAAACTCCACCAGTTGGAAATCAAACCGAAGAATTCTTGTTATAGACGCCAGCATACTTCAGAGATAAAACCGGACATAATTACTTTGATTTGTAGGAAAACAAATATTTTGTCGTTCAACGACACTGTCAATTGCCAGGATCACATCAGCGTCGCCAGTGTGCCGGAATTTTGTCCCACAGGAGTTCTTTTACATGCCAGTAAATCTAGTGACATGAAGCTGTCGTTTTTAAGCACACTTATGTAAAAACCATCGGCCTGGGCCGGATTTGAACCCGTGACCTTGGGATCAGTAGGCCAGCGTCTAACCAGCTGAATCACCCAGACCAACTTAATTTGTAGGATTAATGAAATTTTTGGCTGAGGATAGTGTTAATAAACTGTTCATATCAATTTTTAACTAATATACTGCCTCACTTATGGAGTCTGGGGTGTCCTTCCCGGTAACTATGAACTTCTAAGCCTTTTCTCAGCTGGTTTCTCTACAAAACATGTGCATTAAACATTATACGTATGAGCACCACTATGCTCTAGTGTAAACCATCACAATTGAAGATTCTTTGTAACACTAAACACTTATTCTCGCATTTCACGTTTCCAAACGCATAAATTGAGAAGATACTGATTCTTCAGCTGAAAGTGACGCTGTCGTATGTCATTTATTTCAGGTAACATTCCAATTTGTTGCACATTTAACGTACGAATACGGTGCAGCCAATTTCCTCCTTGCTTCTTTCTCCAAATATTTTTAACAGCAAAATTAAATATTATGAGTTCAAAGAAATATTCCACTGAATAAAGGACTGCTGCTTATCTTCACCAGATTTCTAGAAAATCCAAAAATGTGTCTAATTATTACGTAACTATTTGTAGGACTTCTGCAAGTAAACTTCTTTAAAGAGAAGGCAATTTCAGTTCTAAACATGTCAAGCAATAATTGACCTATGCTACCTTAATCTTTAACCAAATAATGCTCTTTCGTTCTTAAAGAGCTCCAAAAATAAAACTGATAATTTCATATTCTGTTGAGCTTGCGTTTGAAATTGATAAAACTATATAAACAATGCTATCAAATTTGTTTAGCATACGGTTCTATCCTTTAATAAAAACTACACGTATTTACCTGTAGACTAAAGTTTGTTTGCATTAAATAGATGTTACAAATTTTTCTGACCTAGCATTTATTGGAATTACAAAGGACTTGACCTTTTTGTCACAATTATTAAAGTGCATGAAGTCCTGATATTCGTTTCCGGCATATGAATTTGAAATTTGCGACATTACCTGTCAGAGTATTTCTGGTCCTTTTAAACATAATTATGCTTAATATAGATACATTTGGATTTTTCTATAGTCTTCCTCATTTTTATGGTGTATCGTAAGCTGGGTTGAATTCAGAAGAGAACTAACTATCCGGACCCCTTTTCTAGATTTTAACGTAATAGAAAGTGCCTTAACTATGATGCACGAAATGTTTTGCAACAAAGGAAATAGTCTTTATATTTTACGAGGAAGATGTTAAGATATATTTTTACTTTCTCTACTACGTATAGTAGGCAGCGGAAGTATTGTATTGGATCCAAAATTTCAATGTCAAGATTTCATCGCAAGTGTATGTTTTGAGGTATCCTGAATCAAAAAAGCAGCTTTAGAAAAAGATTCGTGTGTGTGGGTGTGTGTCCGTGAACAGCATAACTCAAACGAAAAGTCGGTTAAAAACCAAAATTGATATTTAAGTTTAACATCTCTCAAAGATGCGACACGAAAACTTTAAAGAAAATTCCTCCAACTTAAACTACCCTTTACATTGAATTTTTTTTGTCGATTTTTCTAACAATTTTTATTAAAATTCCATATCTTCAAGACATTTTTATGGTATATGAAATTGATATTTTGAATTTTCTGGCTACAGCCAATGTTGTCCTTCCTAGTCTTGATAACTTTTGCATAACTGATAAATCGTAAGACATAGATCAAATCTTACTATGCAAAAAATGTATTTTGTTAAAACACACAAGTTATGTCCAAATGCATTTTTTTTTTTTTTTTTTTTTTTTGTAGAGTGAGCCATTTCGGAGATATTCTTAATTATTTGTGTGAGTTTTGCAACACTTCAACTGTTCTAAATGGAGGGTCGCTATTCACTTTTTTATTTCTTGGCCGTGCAAATAGAACTAATTTCAAATCTTTTAACGATTTTATCACTCAAAGTATATTCCCATACTCCCCTTGCACCTACAAGAAAATAAGCAATAAAATAATTTCTGCAGATGTTTATCTGGACTACCATGAAGAAGACACAGGAATAAGAGCTTGTAAGATAGCACAAGCGTAAAGAAAGTTATGTAAGTGCAGACATTAGATTTTTTTCTTTTGTTTTTTTATTTATTTATTTTTTTAGTTCTGGAGGATCAGGGAAGCATAGCGTGTATCTACTATAACAATATAGGTACCGTATTCGTTAAAATGCATTATCGGGATATTTTGGCCACATAACGCATAACACGAAAAAGAAGACAAAAAGAAAAACTTGTCTTATCGACAGGACAGTTGTTAAGTCGCAACAAAAGAGCGCTGTAAACAGAAACAAATGCAACTACTCACCCAGAGCATGGTGAAGTGTTTCGTTGTGCAGCTCACTGTGCACCGTTCTGTACTGTTCTTCACGTGCCACTGGAAGAATGAATCCGGAGAATCTCATACAAGTAGAAGAGGAGGAGTGGTATCTCGAGTGGGGAAAGTCTCACTATCGCCGCCATACCGCACCGCGTGTCTATTGTTTCCACCCCAGGCTCCAGCACCACTCGCAGGTATGGAACATTGAGATTTGTTGATGATTGGATCACCTAATCACCAAAGCAATTATTAACATATTGTTACAAAGAGAAAAAAGCTGCGTTAATCGCACATACAATCATCATTAGATCCAATAGTTTGAATATAGATCACTATGTTTTCTTCTCCCTTCAGAAGGATAATCCATTACTTTTGGTGCTATCTTAGTGGAATTGTACTCACATCTTGGTAACATAAAATGGGAATATATTTTTGCTTTTCTCTACACTTAGCTACAATCAATAGAGGAAATACTGCATACCGCATACAAATTCGATACCGAGTTTTCAATGATAATACACGCTTTGACATACCCTGCATATATGTAAAAAACAAGCCTTATAAAAAATCTGATGTGTTGCACTCACATGACTTTCTCTACTCTTGTACTAACCATTCTCACAAACTCTTATTCCTATTCTTCTTCGTGTTAGTTGAGATAAACATTTGTACTAATTTTCTTACTGCTTATTTCCTTGTAGGTGCAAGCGGAATATTAGAATACAGTAGGCTTTGTGTGATAGTCAAATCTTTTAAACCTTTGAGATCCCGTCCTCTTTGTACGCTTAACTGAACAACGATGTTCCATTTCACCAAAGTTTTAAGTTTTCCGAAACTGATACAAATGACAAGGAATATCTCCGAAATGGCTCACTCTACAAATAATTCATTCAGACATAAATTGTGTGTTTTAGCGAAATCTAAATTTTTTGTACAATACGATTTTGTCTATCTATTACGATTCACGAGTCATTCAAAAATCATCGAGAGCAAACAGGACTACCTAGGCTATAGCCAGAAATTTGAAAATATACATTTCATTTCTCATATAAACATTTCAATCAAAATCGTTAGATCCATTTTCAAGAAAATCAAAATTTTCGAAACATTTTCCATGTAAAAGGTAGTTTAGGCTGGGGCTATTTTCTTCAAAATCTTCGTGTCGCATCCTTGAAAGACAATAAAGTTAAATACCAACTTTGGTTTTTAACCGACTTCTCGTTTTTGAATTATGCTGTCCACAAGCTGACACACACACACACACACACACACACACACACACACACACACACACACACACACACACACATGCGCGAGCGCGGAGCTTTTTCTAAAAATGCATTTTTTTTTGATTCAGGGGGTTTCAAAATATATATTTCCGGTGAAATCTCGACATCGCATTTTTGGGTGGAATACAGTACTTCCCCTACTTACCAGTAGAGAAAGTAAAAGAAGGTCCATATGTAAGTACACATATGTGCGTATGTGTGAGTGTATGCCATATATGTGACATACACACATACACACAGAAGTGGATAGCATAATTAAAAACAAAGAGTTATGTAAAATATCAAGCTTGGTATTTAAGTTAGGCCTTTTCCAAGGAAGATTCATAAGAAAGTCTTCCCATTACAAAGTAGGGAAACGTTTCGTTCTTTTTTTAATCTCTCAAACATAGTTCTAACCATTTTCCCATGTTTTAGACATTCACATGACCAATCAAATGCATATGTTCAATTTTCTGAAGGCCTCTTTATTCTGAATAACTTTCGTATAACTGATAAATCGAAACAAATAGCCACAATGTTCCATACGAAAACTTATCTTGTTATTTGTGTCAGATACATTTTTTATGGCTTAGCCATTTTTCAGATTTTCTCATTGGTCTCAATTTTCAAATAGTTCTGCACTGCTATTTACCGATGGTAAGTAAAGGAAGTATTGCATTCCACTCAAAAATTTGTAACGGAGGTTTCATCGGAAATACATGTTTTGAGGCTCGCCGAATCCTAAAAAAATATTTTGGGAAAAAAAGTGTGCGTGTGTGTGCGTCTGTGTGGGCGGATGTAAAGCGTTACTCAAAAATGAAAAGTGAATTAGACAGCAAACCTGGTATTTAAGTTCATTGTGTTCCGTGATTGTAACAGGAGTGTTTTCAAGAAAATCTTACATCCCAAGTTATCCTTTATAAGGAACATTTTTCGATACTTTTTGTTTTGTAAAATGGCTAACGAATCCTATTAAAATACGTGCAATAAGTTTAAGTACTTGCATAATAAAATGCACATCTTGAGTTTTCTGCGATTAGCCTTCGTTTTGAACTACTTCTATATAAATCATAAACCATAAGGGTTTGATTAACTGCACTTGTTAGAGGATACAATTTATGTAATAAATATTCTGTACCATAACCATTTTGAATCATTCTTTGTTAATGGTTAAAATGTTCTAGTAGTTATGGTTTTATCAACTGCTAACTTGTTGAAAGAACATGCAGTTTCAAAAGTAACATAGTGACATGGTTTTTAAAATGTGACTGTTGCTTTAGCCACCTGTATCCGTTTTTACAGAGCGCCCCCGTAGCGCAGTGGAACCGTGCCTGCCTCTGACGGGGTTACCAGGTACCAGTATGGAGATATTCCACGCTGGAAGGTCTGGTCCGGGATGCACTGAGATTCGTAACGCTGACTAGGTATCCTGGTACAAAGGTAGCGTCCCTAAAAGGTCAAGTAGTCGCCTTACGGTCGGGAGAGTCTGCATGCTGACACTCTACAGCCCAATCATGTACTCCTCAGTGGCCTTGACTGTGGCTGGAGGCCGGGCGATAAGTGTAACCCTCTGTAAAGGGGAGACGCTCTAGGAGGGGGATCCGTTGATATGCCTTTGATCTATGGAGAAGCAACAGTCAAAGTGCAACTCAAAATCTATACCGGGAGAGATATCCTCATATAGAAACAATATTATAAAGTAGAAATAAAACAATTACGAATTCAAATAATAACAGCTTTACACATAATAATTGTTCAAGTAACATTATTTGTAAATATTACGCAGTAAAAAATTAGTAGGTACATGCAGGGGATTCGAACCACCTGTATAGCACATGGATTACTTAGGAATCGTGCGCTCGTTACAACTGAGCTACCTAGTAACTTCAGAGATAACCGAGGACAAATACATCCTGTTGAATACTTGCGTGGAACCTAGCAGAGGAGCCGATGTTTTCATTTTAGAGTATAAAAGGCGGATTACATAAAACTGGAAAATTAGTGACAGCTAACTCACCTGGTATAATTTCCTTATAAACTCTCAACTCCGATAATAAATGTTCAATTTTTCTATTGGCGCTTATAGAGTCAATAATTGATCAATATCCTCTTGCACAGCATGTGCAGTATGAATGTCTATTTTACGAATATATATTCATTCATTATCTTAAGCTGCTTAAATGTAGCAACGTGTCTCAACTCATATCCATTTGTTGTTCATAGTCTCTTCTCCACAGTCTCCTACCACTTTCTGTACAGGTAATTTGTCAGTTCTAGCATTAAAGTGTCGAGTAAGAATAATATGATCAATTTGTGTTGTTTCATTTACTAGTTTTTTGTAGTTCTTCATAGAACTTTCTTTCAATTTCCTTCTTCCGCCGGTGCATATATTCTTATTTTTTGAGATATCCTTTTGGGATTTTTAGTCTTGCTGTAAGAATTATTTAATTAACACACCATAGCTTTTAATTTTATTCTTTCATAGTGTATCTGTTAAAACTGCAATACCTGACTGGATTTGGCCATTTTGTTCGATTCTACGGTAGACCGTTGTATAGACATCTAATTCTTTTGTGTCATTGTTTCAGTTATAATGGCAATGTTAATTTTCCTTTCTAATAACTTTTGGTTTAGTTGAGGATTTTATCCCCAATTCACGGACAGTGAATGTAGCCAACTATGAACAGAGTCTAGGTTTGAGAAATTTTCATGACAAATGAAACGCATCTCTTGAATTTCCAGAGAATTTCCTCAGAAGTCCTGTTCATTCTTGATAAATGTTGCGTAACTGATAATGTCTAAGAGATAGATAAAATCGTACTGCACAAAAATGTAGATCTCGTTGAAACACATAGTTTATGTTGTACATTTTTTTGTAGAGTACACCATTTGGAAATATTCCTTGTTATTTGTCTGAATTTTGCATTATTTACACGTTGCTCAAACGGGAAGTCGTTTATTTTGTTTCTCTTGGCCATGCAAAGAGAACGAAATTTCAAAGCATCACATAAAAAATTTATCGCTTAAAGCCTATTATATTCCCATATTACCCTTCCACCTACAAAAAATAACAATTACATAATTTCTGCAAATGTTTATCCCTATTAACATGAGCTAGATGGAGCAATAAGGTTTTGTAACAATAGTTTGTACAAGAGTAGAGAAAGTCATGTGATTGTAATACAGAATTTTTTCAGAATATTTTGTCTAAATGTAGTTATTAAATTATCAATAATTAAGCTTTCTTAACTACATATAATTGTACCATTTAAAGCACGTGACCAACAGTTCCGAATTTTTGGTTTAAAATGGAGAAGATCAAATCTAAATTAATAGTTGCCACGCGGGAACGCACGAAATTACCCGAATATTTTGGTCGGTACGCGGGATTTGAACCTGATACAAGCAGACGTGAGGCACAAACGCTACCACCTGAACCACTTGGTTTGGTAATACTTGTTTTGTTTATGTCCCTCGGGGTCAGCAAGTCAGAAAATGAGGAATGCTTCAATGGTTCATTTAGCTGGGAGAAAAACAGCACTAACTGCTTGTAATGGAGCAGCATTTCACACGTGAATTCTGTTATGTCACACATTATCATTCGCTGCCTAAAATGTTAATTACACTAATTAGGAATATTGTATAATATGACACAACTTTCTTACGGCAGTAATGTGTTTACGTTTTTAGGAATATAGTGCTGGCTGACTCTTCCGCTTCAGTGCTTATGACTACGGATGATATGGCCAACATTCTGGACGCGGAAGTGCACATTTTAAACAAAAACCACCCATCCTAATAAACTGATCCTCAATAACCTTGCCAGGCTTTGTGTATCTGGTCCAGATTTACTAGAATGGCAAAAATGCCATGCCATAATCCAAGTTACGAGTAAATGTATAGCTTCGGCTCCAATTTTTCTCTTATTCATGAGATCACGGTAATACAATCACAATTCACCTACTATAACATCTGCAAATGACAGAATTGCAGTTTTCAGAATATCTATTTAATTTGAAAATATTTAACATTTTATGGCTACATTTGTAGCACAAAGAAATCGTAGAAAAGTATAGAATTCTGTGACCTAATTTTCTAGAAATTTTTAAAGAGATATAAAAGGGATTTTCTGTTTTTCTGTAGTGCATATATTTTCCCTCTTTCACTTACGGAACCTGTAACCCGAAAGTTAATCGGACGCCAGTCTAGTACATCATCGCCGCTGGAAGACATTTCTCTGATGTCTAATTCAGTAGTGAGATGTGTACGATAAGACCATTGGGTATAGTGTTACCCTCCATTTCATCGGTGATTTCCCCTGATAGTGGGAGGGTATCCATACCACGCTTACTCATTATAGCCTTATATTAGGAAAAAATAACAACGCCTCGAAAAACTGCGAAAAGAATCGTGTATTTGAAATCCGTAGGATAATAGTTCATTTTAATGTATCCAGTGGATCTCTTTGTTGGTCTGGGTGGCTCTGTTGGTTAGACACGAACAAAAAGCAAGAAAAAGATAAGGAACTGAAATCCTGCCTTAGAAACAAGAGTAAAAACAGAAGCAATCTTACCACATACAAACATACTAAATGACTACGCCACGAAAGAAATACAATGAATAGAAAAAAAGAAACGATGGAGCCATGGATAGTTTCAAAGTTTACGCTTACACACAATAAATGTTTTCATTATATAAATATATAGCTACTAGTATTTTTATCATTTAAAACATAGTTTGTCCCTAATGTTATGGAATAATCCAATATTAAGGGAAACAAGCGTCTTAAATTCCATTTATTCACAAATCATTACTGATATATTACATCACCTTATTTGCAGCAGCATCTTGGCTCTAATACTTAGATACCTAGAATAATTATTTCGCTCACTGTAAAAGGTAAGGCACATTTTAAACTTTTCTTTGAGACTGATACATTTACTTTTTGATTGCCTCTGTGATATGGTGGTTAGTAGGTGAAATTCCAAAGCCAGAGGTCCCGGTTTGAAAAATGAAAATTAGGAATTTTCTTTAGCCAGAATTATTCCCAATCTTCCGTTGAGTCTGGAAGTAGGAATGAAAGTCTGTGAGGGAGCGAGAGAGATTAACCCAAAGGTTAGCCCAAAAAGTCAACAAGTGGACACCATTGGTGATGAGTAATTGTTCCAAAGGCTAAGCCGCTGATATCACGTAAGATGTTAAACGCGGTATATAAATGGAACAGAATATCATTATTTTCTTAGGATTCCATAAGTCAGGAATTCCCGGCCGAAAACTTGTGTCTGACTCATATAATAAACTAGCACCACCCATAGTGAGAAGCAAGTAATTTACACTTCACTCATGTACATGTTAAAGGCAAGTTAAGATAAGAAAGGAATATCTGCTCCGAAAATCACATGGTTTGGAAACATTTAACCACTGTAATGGACGCGTTGGAAGTGGGACTTGACGGCATTGAGATCGATTCCACAATAATGCTGTTCTAGAGCTCCTAACATCTCCATGTCCCAATCAGGAGTCACAGTGACAGTTTAGCACTCTTAAAAAAGACAGAAAGGGACCTATGATTCTAAAACTGACAATGCCACACAAGACAGACCTAGACTATGGAGCTGCTGTGAATTTAAATCAAATTCTAAAATTTTATTTGCTCACTGTGCCGTTTAAATGATAGTGTGTTCCATCAGTTATTAACAGAACCAAGTCATCAGTAAAGATCTTGGGAAAGTTATCGCAGAATGTGAATCGATTATCACAATTATTTGCTCCTGAAAATCACAGTTATGTTGTAAGGATGAAGGTTCAAAACTTTAATGGTACAAAATAAACCTAAGGCAGCAGCGCACTTTCTGGTTGGTTGAGAACTATCGTTATAGTTATTTATCTGACTCTTTCGAAATTTTGTGGTATTCTCATAGCATGCACAATAATTTGGAGATGTTCTAGTTGCTCGGAAGTTCTATATCCATAAATTTATAGGGTTCCTGCTAGGAATGGCAACATGACTGGAACATTCGTATTTGCTGTACAATGAGACTCAGTCATCATTAAAAAATTGCTTCCATCAAAGCACGATGTCCAGCGTCCCATAACGCCATTTTAACAAAGGCAAACTCTACGCGTGCGCATACTTATATGTCACATTTGCCAACTTACTGTAAATTGAACACTGTCAGAATCCCATAGTTCTTTCCGTTCTGTGTAGGAACTACTTGTGCGTTCACTTAAATGGAAGGCAGTTTTAACAGCTCTAAACAAAGCTCTGCATCCGAGAACCAAATGTAACATTTATGAACAAGTAGCTATAAATGGCAAGAGAGCTTTTTGTCGCATATGTACACTAAAGCAGGTGTTTTTTTTACTAACCATTTCTGGCATTCTTACTATGCTGTAAAACAGATTCTAAAGCACCACACAAGTGGAGTACTACATCCTACAAGGTCGCCTAGCGATTTTTTTTCCCCATGAAAAGAGATGTTTGTTGATGAAACGCTATAAGTGAAATTTTCAGATAGTCTGTGTAAAAATGGCGTAATAATCCGTCAGTTTTTGTTTTGCCTTACTTGCAATGGGGACAGTTCCATGTGTTATATACATTCTTTTGAAGAATTTTGCTAAATAACAAATATTTAGCGCTTTATTTTTCTTGAAATTCCTGACAGGTAAACACAAGCATAGTGGTCAATATTTAATACCAAGTTATTAACTTACACGTTTATAATGCAGGTATATATACTCATTTAATTTATACATACATAAGTATTTAATGCTCGTACAGTAGATACCGACTTCAGACTGGCATGAGTAACGTGCCGAAAGCTGTAAATAACCTCCACACATTAATTATAATTTTTATTTTGTGTTAATTAAAATGGAAATGTTACTGCGTTCTCTTTTGAATAAAGTTTACGATATATTATATAAGATTATGTTAGGATATATGATACGATATAAGATTACGATATGACAATACTGTTGGTAAGCAAAATAATAATAATAATAATAATAATAATAATAATAATAATAATAATAATAATAATAATAATAATAATAATAATAATAATAATAATAATAATAATAATAATAATAATAATAATAATAATAATAATAATAATAATAATAATAATAATAATAATAATAATAATAATAATAATAATAATAATAATAATAATAATAATAATAATAATAATAATAATAATAATAATAATAATAATAATAATAATAATAATAATAATAATAATAATAATAATAATAATAATAATAATAATAATAATAATAATAATAATAATAATAATAATAATAATAATAATAATAATAATAATAATAATAATAATAATATGAATATTAAATCATTACATATGCTTATAACGGCACATATGCGATAGTTCTATCTCAACTTTTTAATAAACGTTAGGTAGGGCATGTTGCTCCGAATTTCCTATTTATGTTCTAATAAAGTCCATTACCAGTGTACGTTAAGTTAATCTCATATAGAGGTAACCAGTTTCCAGCGTGACATAAGAAGCCAGTTGGTCAATGTTGTGTAATTGACAATTCTTCTGCTTTATCTACTTTCCCTCCCTACATGGAGTTCTTATACCCTCTATGACTTACAAGCTTGTGTCCAGACTTCAGTAATCGATCCTATGGACCAGACAGAGTGAAAACCTAGAAGCGGGTGTTCAGTCCAACACGAAGTACGAGTGTGAGGAAGAGGATGATATGAAATGCAGGCAAAATTGATGATTGGAAAGCTGATGACGGAGCAGTTGGTGAAATAAATGACGGAGGAAACTAGAGAGCCCGGAGAAAACCCGTCCAAACGTTGCTTCGTCCATCAGAATGCCACATGCGAGTCCCTGGGATCGAACTCGTGCCGCCTGGTGACAGGCGAATGGTCTAGTCGCTCGGCCACACCAGAAATCAATCACAATTCAGAAAATTATATTTCTCGGTGGCTATTGTGCTCCAAATCCATATTTTACACTGATGGTACGAGGATGCGGAATCTTCAGCATATCGCCCCTCTTTCCTAGTACATATGTTGATAACAGAGATTTCTGTGTTATGTACATGAAAGTCGAGCAGCCTTAATATTATTAAATAGCTACGGGGCCAAGAGAAGGTATACACGTTTCAAGTTTTATCGACTACGACTATCTAAGATTCTAAAAGACCTACTTGATCACTTCGAATAATTGTTTTCCTGCTAAAACACATTAGGTGGCCCATCTCATCCGGCATTATACACAACATTTCCACATTGGAAGTCTATGGGAGAAGTTTAAAGGAATCGGAAATACAGTATCCACCTATATGTTATACCCATTTTGTGAAACATCGGGTGGGTTTTAATCTGTAATTAGAATATCATGGAAGTTTATGAAATTACAGCTATGAGAATTAAAGTGGTGGCTTCAGTACTAAAACTCTTCATTAGTATAAAATTCTTTCATAAAGTCACATTTTTTAGTGTTTGAAATAACATGTTCAAGTTATAGGCCTTCAGGTACAAAAATGCCAGTCATTTCCAATCCTACTCAAGAATTTAAAGACCTTTTTGATGATAGTGTTTTAATCCACTTGCCGTTCATGTGTAGGAAGTTGAAATTCCAGCACTGCATGCGTTTTGTATCTGTACCACAGGTAAAAATACTTCGTCTCGTATTTTCAAACTTCTTGCTCGTTCTGCAAAGATTCACCTACCACACGTGCCTCGCAACCTATTACATCTTTGTTAAAACTTTTCATGGCAACTTTTGGTGAATTTGAAGACAGTGCATGCCAGAATTTTCCGGGTCTCTACTTTAATTACGGAGCAATGACTTTCGTAGAGGGGCATTCTGTTGGAAGACCTATTCCAGAGATGCTACACCTAGCCAGAGAAAAGTATTGTTTCCGTCTCACGTTACTAAAGCAGTGGTAATTGGCCGGTTCTGCAACACCGCCGATGCAGGATTCCTTTCTTTTCAACTGTTAAAATTGTTGCGATAAATCGACCTTGGAACAGCGCTGCGGTACCATCCACTTGTGTGAAGCAAGACATATAGTTCATTTGTTTGCTGCTGCTGAAGCAGCTCCGGAACTTTCATCTTTATGAACAATAGCCAATTGTTCGAAAATAAAGGTCATTGCATTGATGTAATGAATACATTTTTAGCACATTGAAGACCGAAATTGCCGTAAAACAAAGCTTTTAAGAGGAATTACCCTCCTCCAAATAAAAATAATTGAGGTAGTGAAATAAATCTAATTGTACCTACATATTAAAAGTTCTTAATGAACACAGAACGATAAAGGAAGTTTAATTTGGAGCTTTATACACTTATACATCTAAGCATTGACGTGTATAAAGCTGTAAACTAAGTATTTAGAGACCGACTACCATGGCAGTTTTGCTGCGGTTTTCCCGGATAGGTAGGTGAATAGTGAGTGGGGCTACAGCATGAACCAGCAACCACTGTCGATCTCATGTTACATAGATGGAGGATCATGTAACAATACTGTGAGATGATGTAACGCATCCTCTAGTCCGAATGTTGGCTTTCGTTGCCGGGATCACTCCAGTCGCAACTCCTCAATGTCCCCACAATATATCCAGAATTTAAAATCCACATTCCTGCTGGTGGGATCAAAGCCGGTTGCATGCCTTGGCCGCGAATCAGCTCTAGCTGTGCCATGCTGCAAGATAGTCGAACACACATAATGTATGTACTAGCACGAACTTACCTGTCCTTAATTTCCTCTCATTTCTTTTGCCAGGACTGCGCGGTGGTCGGTGGAATGTGGCGCTCTAAGAAGGAATCTATTTCTTCCTGGCGATGGATCCTTCTGCACTAACCTATCTGTGATGATAGGGGAGCATCGAAGGGAAACGTTAGGGACTCTCCTACGCTGCAGCTATTGTCATCTTTTCTGGCCACCCTCTCACCTCGTCGACCATCCAGCAAGTTTACTTGGTACAATAAGTCCTAGTTTTAGCCACATTGCCGAAATCCTCCACTTTTAAATCCTAACCTAGCTCTAAACCTATACCATTCGAAACATAAAATAGCTCATTTTGTCAACATCAAATTTACTAGGTGCATGGTGCGTGTTCTCCATACCAAAAAATACATCGCTATTACATTTTCTCTGTAGTCCATTTACTCTACCTTTATTGTCAAATAAGACATGGTTTAAAAAGGTTACGTCTTAGCTAACATTAAAGTCATAGGTTCCGGATTCCAATGACATGTCCTCTTTCAATTGTTACATCATGGAAGTAGCCAACATGTACATAAGTCCTTAACGTGGTTCAATTACTATCAAAATTTACATTATGTCACCTTTTGGTAACTTTGCATTTTCCATTTTAGGTACTTTTTTGATTTTATATGATTATTTAATTGTTTTATTGTCCTTTGGAGCCTTATAATTTTTATACTTACACTGAGTATAGAGGTGGCGCCGTGGCCGAGGGGTTGAGCGTTCGCCTACCACCAAGGTGGCCCGGGTTCGATCCCAGGGACCCGCAAGTGGTATTCATGGTGGACGAAGCGGCGGCATCTGGGCGGGTTTTCTCCGGGTTCTTCGCTTTCCCCCGCCACTGATTCTACCAATTGCTCCATCTTCACGTTTCCATTCATCGATTTTGCCTGCGTTTCATATCACCCTCTTCCTCACTCTCATACCTGGTGCTGGGCTTACCGCCCCTTCCAGGTCTTCACTCTATGCTCCCCAACAGACATCTGACCTTAGGCACTGGCTTGTAAGTCCTAGGTGGTGTAAATCCTACATAAGGGGAGGGTAGTCAGGTAAAGAAAGAAGATTGAGTATGATAGTTATTTATGATACAAGGGTTAAAAGGAACATTGTGTTTTGCGAGTAGGTGTGATTCTGAAACGAGGCCGCAGGCCAAGTTGAGAAAACGTACGAACAAAATAAAACCCTTTTAACCCGTGCATCATACACTACTTTTTAGACAGTGTTGAATATTTATAGATATATTAAAGATTATATATAAATATATGCTATTGTTTTACCTTTTTCATGGTTATAATGGTTAACGGGCAGCGATGTTAAGTTATCTTGCCTTAGGCGTTGACAATATGACTTACAAAACCACAACATTCTACATAAGCGAGGCAGTGGAAAAAATAAAACGATGTAGTATGTTGTGTCGACTTTTAACACTGTCATGAACTGCTAAAAGTCCGACTTTTACTATCAACTGTCTGAAAACTATTTTATACTACCTATTGACATTTTACATAACAACTTTTCAAACAACGCCACTATTCAGATAAAATAGAGTAGCTTTGTATATCCTTTATTCACCTTCTGGGAGGGGGATAATCATTTATATTTAACGATTAGTGTACAAAGGTTTGTTCGTACGTGAAGGAGTTACTATGCTGGGAGGAGCAGGAGCAGGTATCATTAAAGTTATGCATTCATGTCCCAAACAACGTATGAGAAAGGTCAGTTTGCCCTTTTTCATTAATAAGTGGATACGGCTAGGTATCTATTTATTGTTTTTGTGTCGTGTTATAGTCTGTGAAATCCTCTTCTTTTGCTAAAAGTTTGTGCCTTAATCTGAGAACTCGAAAGAGTTAATGCTTTAATTCCGTAATATCTGCTTCTAATATTAATTTCTTAATTTTCTTTTTCAGATTTTTCAAGTAGAGATAATAAATATACTTTTAGTTAATATTCTCACATGTCAACATTATTCTACTTACCTTTGCTATTTCTGTAGAAATTATATACATTTATAAATTAAATTATTACTACTTATGTACTAATTATAGTAAATTAACTAAATTTCAGTTTTAGATAATTTTTGTAACTATTGTCACTTTACAAACACTTTTAGGTAATCAAAATCCAGGCCCACGTTTATCAGATATATCTCTGCTATTATGAATCCATACTACTAGCAATGTGCAACACATATATACACTATTTTGTAACCTCTGCTATGACTTTCAGAAAATCTATCGTTTATTATATGAGAAATAACTACAGATATAAACAGAACATTTCGTTGAAAGCATTGTAATAGCAGAACGAAATAGTGACTTAACTAGTGTGACTTAACAGAAGAAGCTGCCAGTCTTCTAAGTTTAAATCATATACGAACTATTTTCGGACGTAAATTTTTAGTTGAAGCTGTCCAGGATCTAAACCATATAACGTTAAAAAATGTAGAATTACTGCATTGCACACCAAAAATCCAATGACAAGTTTTTATATGGAATGCGCGTTTTCAGTCTCTCTGAATAACAAATAAGGAACTTCTTTTTAGAAATTGAAGTCTTTTTCTTACAAGAACAGCCGTAGTCTAAAATTCCACGATGCTTATGTAAGACACAGAAGTCAGAAAGATAACTTGACACTCCAATGGTCTTATAAATACAAAAGTGAACTCGATCATAAACCACCGCGCATTCGTCACGTCTAAAAATACCTTTGTACTGGAGAAACCAATAAACCTTCAAACCTTCCTAACAAGTGTCTGTGCTATGTATCGACATTATTAATTGCAAGCTTTTGGTTTCGTGACAATGTTCTGTATATGTTCTGACTAAATATCGAAGGTCAATATGTGATCAGTCCTTTTGTCACTGTGAGGGAGAATGTGGTAGGTTTATACGTACACTAATTAAAATTTATCTATACTATTTATACAGACAACAGAAATTATTATACTCAAGTTTAACAATAAAAATTAAAAAATAATTAGACTTAGTGAGCGTAGAGTTACCGGGATCCTTCTGTATTGTTAATATTGTCAGTAGAACTGGAATTATACGAGATATTTAGATAGAAGTCGAAAGCAATTGAAATGAGTTGATAAAAATTGCAGGAAGATCCATTCCCATTTCATTTAATGAAAGTACAACAAGAAGACATGTCTTCGGCTTCGGAGCCACGTTTTATAAAGCAAGCAAAGCTAAACTTGGAGATGTAGAGAGGCAGGCTGCGTTTCTACAGAATCCGGACACTACTGCCTTGGGCTTTCCTCACCAGATGATACAGAGGAGGATAGCGATGACAACAGCAGTGGAGAGAAATACCTGTTCAGCGGGCATTGGTGTAGTGAAAATGCAAAAAATGATCTTTGCCTAGCGAGATACATATGCGGTAACGTGCGAGGCTCGCATTCGGGCGTTTCTGAGTTCGATCCCCACGGCCGACCTACTGAACTCATGGTCTTTTTGGTGGTTTTCCCGGGTCACCAGGCGAATGCTGGGTAGGTTACTTTCATTTCTAAAATATCCTCTTCTTATTTCACTTCACTAATCCTTTCATCCGTTTACTCTATTTCAGGGTAGAAATTGTCAGCGAGAGTTCGGGTGCAGATGGGGACATAATGGTCTGAATAACTTGGTCCCCTGTCACGAAAGCCAGGTTTCAGCTCGTGAACCCATTGAGGCCGTTGAGCCACGGAGGGACCCCTGTAGGCTGCGCTCTGCCCGAATCGGCGTACTGGCTGTTGCCGGGGAGTTTCAGACTGGGTAAATGTAGGAAACCCTACCCTCTGCTGTGCCTACTCTCCTGTGATCTAACCACCCTGTCGCCTCTCACCTCACCTCTCCTTCCCGAAGGCTCCCACCACCACCACCGCCACCGCCACCGCCACCACCACCGCCACCACCACCGCCACCACCACCGCCACCGCCATACACCAATACATCTTATGTATTAAGCTATATTACGTTGTGTTCATATTGCGAGCTGATTATTTACAAACTCAACCATTAACCATAAAAGTTCACTTTTAATGCCCATTTTTGTCAACTTGCAGAGCCACCAATAAACAATAACTATCATAGAAGCAAAGTTGTCTGTAGAATATACATATAATATCAACCCCAAGAAAAAGTGTCATATTTAACGGCGGGGGCACACCTCGACCCACTGCGATCCCGACATAGATCTATTTGGGCTACAACCCCCCTCCCCCAGGGGGAAGCGATGAGGCGAAGTGAGACCGGAGGCTTATCAGAGAGCGGAGCCAGCGAAGCTCCCAGACGCATAGAATTCCCTAACAGTTACAGACTTTGGCACTTGGCGCACAACCGAAGTGTGCCCTCTACTCAGGGGAAGGGCCACGAGCGACCCTTGTGGCCCTGGCAGCAACTTCCAGGGAGGGCCAGGGAAGAGGTTGCAGTGCGCAAGCAACAATGCATTCTGTCCGTATTCGCTGGAACGAACCGCGCTACCAACCAACCCTGCAAGATGACAAGGGAGGAAATTGAGAAATAAAGGGAAAGGAATCCGAGGAAAAGAGATTAATGCACCTTTGCATTCGCATAAATGAAATTGGGAATCCCAGGACAAACCCAGTGAGTTTGATTCCTTCTCTTGACAATTTTTGTTTTTGCACTATGGTCGTTACTGTAAAAAACGCTGTATAGGTTTGTGAACCACACTTGTGTCACATAACGATTAAGGATACCGCGCAAAGTTTTTGACGCAAGAATACCTATTTAGCTATTTTCTGAAAAGATGGTTATAACAATTTTGACATTAAAATGCCATGTTATTATTAAATCTGGAATGTTCTGTGAATAGCCTGCAAATTATTCTTCATTCTTATTGAATGTTATACAATTTTTACTTTCTCTAGAATCTACAAAGTAGACATAGAATACAAGGTATTGCATTTTACTAAAAAATTCGATACCAGGATTTCCGTGAAAATAAGGGTTTTCAGGTCTCCTGAATTAAAAAAAAATAAATAAATAAAAAAATAAGGACAAGGTTCATATGTTTCAAAACCAAAAAGTTGTTTAAATACCAGGCTGGGTATTTAAGTTCGGCATCTTCCAAGGATGCCATACGAAGACTTTTAATAAAATCCTCCCAACCAAGCCTATCCTCCACAGGAAACATTTCCCGAAAAGTTTGAATTTATCTATTTGATTAAAATGCCATCATATCTTTAAAGTATTTTCATGCGAAATGAAATATACATACATGCTAAATTTTTTGGGAATGTCCTAGGAAGTCCTTTTCATTCAGGTTGACTTTTGTATGACCAGTAAACATAAAGTATACAAAATCTTACTACACAGAAATTCAGATCTTAAAAAGCACAGCTTATATCAGATGCATTATTTTCTTGTGAAATGAACCCTTTCAGAGATATTCCTTTTCATTTGTTTGGCATTTCCAAAACTTATACTTTTTTTCAAAAGGGAAGTAGTTATTCATTTTTATCTCTTGGCCATTCAAAGAGATTGGAATTTCAAAGTGATCAAACTTTAATATATTCAGCTACCATTTAATGCGTACTGTATTCCTAAATTTCTGTTGTACCTACAAGAAAATTAGCAACAACATAATTTCTGCAAACGTTTAACTCGATTAATATGAAGTACTTAGAGGAATAAGAGTTTTTTAAGAAAAAAATTGTACAAAAGCACAGGAAGTCATGTGGGTGCAACATATCAGATTTTGTATAACTAGCAAACCATAAAAAATAGAAGAAGCTCATCTAGAAAAGTGCATATTATTAAAACATACATTAATATATATTTTGCTGTTAAACGAACTATTTAATTACTAGCCACTTTAAAAATATTTCCTGTTTTTCTTTTGAATTGTTCATACTTCTCACCAACACACTTTTAAGTGTCCTTCTTTGCTTTCTCTTAAGGAGTTGCAAAGATCTGCGATATGGATGCAGACATTTATAAAATAGTTTACTGTTCTACCAGCCTTTGGGATGTCTTTGTATTTTTAGTACAAATCTACTATTCTCTTCATTGCGGGTCGGGGGGGGGGGGGATAGTAATTGTCTCGCATTCAATAGATTTCGAGTTCTAGCCTTGTTTGAAGATATTTCAAACATATTGCGAATGAATTAATATGTGAAGGTAGTTTTTGGTTGTTGCTGTTATTATTATTATTATTATTATTATTATTATTATTATTATTATTATTATTATTATTATTATTATTATTATTATTATTATTATTATTATTATTATTATTATTATTATTATTATTATTATTATTATTATTATTATTATTATTATTATTATTATTATTATTATTATTATTATTATTATTATTATTATTATTATTATTATTATTATTATTATTATTATTATTATTATTATTATTATTATTATTATTATTATTATTATTATTATTATTACTCTTTTGACGTTTTGTGAAGGTTTGTAGGTTATCAACTCTTCCATTTCCTTTAATTTATGAAAAACATTTATAATTTAAAATAAATAATTAATACAGTTTTTAATAACAGAGACTGCACTGTAGTATCGTCGTTAATCACCGCAGCCTCAATTTTTAATTTCTTTCATAATTCTATCACTTTGTTTTGACTATAACAATTTGCAGACATTGTTAATGGCAAGGCGAATGTTATGTTCATGTCATGCGTTTCTCTTTACCTGACTGCTAATATATCTATGTGAATTGCCCTTAACTGACCTTTAGTAAGCAGAGAAAGTATTGCATTCCATACGAAAAATCACTCTATATTTCAATGGATGTACACATTTTGAGAGCTCCTGAAGCAAAAGGTGCAACTGTGTCTGACCGTACGTTTAATTGTGAACTCATAACTAAAAAATCTTGTGTTACACATGATTTTTTCGCTCTTGTGCTAACTATTCCTACAAACACTTATTCCTCTACCTTCTTCATGTCAGTCGAGATAAACGTTTGTAGAAATTATTGCTAGTATTGTTGTAGGTGTAAGGGAAATATGAGAGAAAATCCAGAAGTTGGATAGCTGTCCTATTTTACGGTTGTCATAAAGACACGCCTGCTAATAGATTTGTAGAAAAAGACAATTTTAAATATGAATGATAAGGGATAAAAAATTGTATAATGTAAAAATATGCAAACTAATATCTTCTAAAACACTTAATTACAATTAAAAACATCGGGACAAATTAACAGTAAATTTAGTAATCACTTCACGAGCACAAAAAGTAGACCAATCACTTCAATATTTGATATTTTGTATTTGTCTCTTAAATAAGGAATGCAAGGCTCATAATATCCATGTGTGTTCTTTTGTCTGGTAACTGGTTGTGCGGCTGGTTTTGTGGTGGTCTGGGCGTTCTGAGAAGGGTGTGGCTGTTCGTGGTGTTGAGGTTTTTTCGGTCTCCTAGAGCACACCGATTGCCCCGTGTAGTGACCCGTGCAGTCACAGGTCGCGCAGTACACAGGGCGATGTGCTATGTTATGCCCAGTGCAATTGGTCAGTGTTCCGGCGCCACAGTAGTGGAGTCGGGCTGCGGTTGTGCAGGTTGTTGCTTGGTGGCCATACTGGCAACAGCGCCGGCATGGCATAAGACGGGCGCCCCGGCTTTCCTCCACTCTGAGCACCTTTTCCAAGGACTGGTAACCCATCGGAAAGAGCAGCGCGGAAATGCGCCTCGTCCAGCATCTCCAGCCTGACCAGCGGTGATGACCACCTCGCGGTGTGGATCCGTTCAACACGGGTTACTGATGGCCAAAGATGTGCGGCGCTGAGTAGCAGTGAGTTCGGAATTTGTCGATGGACTCCCCGGACTACTGCAATGAAGCGGTGTAGGGTGCGGTTGTGGTCTTCTTGTGTAGCTAGTGGTTGCGGCTGGCGAATGTTCGGCGTTTGAGGTGACTGGCTGTGATGCGGTGATGCCGTTCATCCCAGAGGCAATAGAAAAAAGAGCAATGGCGGCATGAGCGCGCATTAGGAACCACGAAAATGACGTGATCGCCAACATTGGCAAAGGCGAGCCGAAGCACCGCAAGTATACTACAATAAAAATGTTCTAGACGCGACACGGCTCGCCGACTAATGCGCGTCCGCGTAACCTCGGTCCTAAGCCACACACATGTTCCGGCAGAGACCCTCGCCACGGGAAATATTCAGGAGCTGTCCCCTGCCCACGCAGGAAAACAACGGGAAAGTATATATGTGAAGTGTAAATAGTGCAGTGCGCTGGGACGCATATTTCTGGTGTGCCCAGTGAAGGTGTGTGTGATTGTGTGTGTGAGTGAATGCGCGTGTATGTATGCGTGTATATAATTGTAAATATGTACATATGTATATATAAACCAAAAACTGAACAGAACTTAAAGGACATAAGAAAACTATTCTCGGTGACCCACAGATGGTCACTATATGGTTTTTTTTTTTTTTTTTTTTTTTTTTTTTTTTGGGTACAAATCGTAAATTGTAAATATAAAAAAAGTTAACTGTATAGAAATGTAAAATATAGCCTGTAAGCCGGGCCGCATGTACCGGCACCAGGCAAATACTCTTAATAAACCAAACTGAAACTGAAACGATTCTATTGTAACTGAACCTTCACCGAGAAGACTCAGACTACGCCACCGATGATGTCCACCGCAGGTGTGGACGAAACGTCTGGACCTCAAAACTCCAGTAGACCACGGCTTTTAAGCACGGAAGAAATCTCTAGCCTTAATTCTAACTCCGGTGGTGAAAGTTTCCGACTACTCATACTATAAAGTAGGTAGGAAAAGGGTGAAGCTAGGCCGGACCATTTGGGAAAATGACGGTTATGTGCAATGAGGGATGTGAGAGAGGAGATAGATGGATAGGGGATGATCCGGGATGACTGTCAGTCGTTTTGATCACAATTGACGATTAAGAGGATTAATACATATGTCTATGTCCTGTGATGATGGATTGACTGGTCAGATATTGCAGCCCTTCCTGGAGGGTAGTACACCCCTCTGTAAAACTCTTACTGTGAAATTTATTGTTGACTATATCTGCTAACGGTCCTAGTTGGCACAACATGTGTACCAATACATAAAAATCTTATGTGTTGCACTTACATGCCTTTCTTTACTCTTGTATTAACTATTCTTACAAACCCTTATTCCTCTATCTTCTTCGTGTTAGTTGAGATAAATATTTGCAGAAATTATGATATTGCTAATTTTATTGTAGGCACAAGTGGAATATGGGAAAAAAGTAGCTTTCACCGATAGTCGATGTTTTGAAGCTGATCGCTAAATTCCATTGTCTTTGCAGACCAAAAAATAAAAAAAGAATAACGACCTTTTATTTAAGAAAAGTTTAAGTATTGCATAACTCACACAAATGACAAGGAATATCTCAGAAATCGCTCACTCCACAATATAATGCTTTTGGATATAAATTGTGTGCTTTAACGAGATCTACATGTTTTGTATAGTAAGATTTGGTCTACCTCTTATGGTTTACCAGTTATTTAAAAGTGATCAAGAGTAAACAGGCTACGTGGGCTATAGCCAGAAAATTCAAAATATACATTTCATTTATCATAAAATATCTTAAGCATATGGCATTTTAATCCAAATCGCTAGAACCATTTTTGAGAAAATCAACATTTTCCAAAAATGTTCCATGTAAAGGGTAGTTTAGAATGAAGAAATTTTCTTCAAAATCTTCTGTCAGACCCTTCAAAGATAATAAACTTAAATACCAACTTTGGTTTTAAACCGAGTTTTCGTTTTTCAGTTATGCTGTCCACAGACAGGCAGACACACAAACATATGAGTATTTCCGGTAAAATCTCGACATCGAAATTTTGGGTCGAATACAGTAGTTCCTTTACTTAGTACACCGAGCGGGAATGCTCAGGGAGAACCCAAATGAGACTTTGCACTCTCTTATTTGGCATAAATATCCCAAACAAATGTTTGTTTCCAAAGTAAAAGTGGAGGTAGCTGTTGCAAATGCTCTGGGTGAAATCAGTAAGGGTGCACTTGCCTGCCAGAAATTGAACATGGAAATTTCTGCTAGAAAACTTTGTGAGAGCACCAATAGAATAAGTGATCAGCACAAAAGAAGAATGTTAAACAGTGTGGTAACAAACAAGGAGGAGAAAAAAAATAGCAAAAAATGCTAGGAAGCTTGTAAAAAGTGCTGCACAGGAGAGAAAAAAGGTCAAGGAAGCAGATATGTACGGCGTTGAGAACTTCTGAAACAGTTATTTCAGCTAGAAGGCATGTTATTTTATAAAAGTAAGCTTTACTCAATACTGCATTTTCCAATATTCAAAATGCTGTTTAGTGCACCAATTTTGGTTGGACTAGCTTACAATTTTGCACACAATTAGGAAACTGTCACATTGTGAATAGTTGGATTGCATTTTCAAATATTTTGAAAATTACTAAGAAATTCGATATCAAAATGCAATAAAAGTTACAATATTCTAAAAAATTAAGCATTAGGTATTTACAGATTTTTAAATTGTATAAAACTGTGTAAAATATTAGAAGTAATGCCAATTATTTATTATTCACACACATAACACACAACACACACACAAAAGGTTTCAAAGGAAAATCTAAAATGTTCATGCACATGGGACATTTTGAAAAATGTTATACAATTTGTACAAATATCCTACAAAATGATTATGAATAAAATTACTCCAAATTTTGCAGTTAACTTATTTTAGATAGAATAATTAACCTACCAAATCTTATCCAAATTGAATTAATTGCAAGGTTTTGAAATTAAGTAGCTCCCCCACCCCGCTGAATGGTCACTTGTGAGCGAAAACACAGGTAACCATCTCCCATTCATCTACATCTCTTCTCACATCCCTAGATTGCGTATGGTGGTCTTACAACTCAAAATGGCGTGGCCTAAACTCCTCTTTTCCCTCCTATTGTTATGACATCAGTTAGAGAATGTTCAATAAAATCACCTATTTTACAAATACATGGGACATTCAAAACAACTTGTTTATGCAATCTGGGTAATAGTATATTATTAATGCTGCTACAGTTTTAGCTACACTTGTAAATACATTAGGTTAGTCACGCGTGGAGTTGCAGCCTGGGTAAAACGGAATGCATGGACTACATACAAGGCCAATGCTAACTACACGCTGACTTGCGTTTCAATAACTTGTATGACAGTTCGTTTAAACACTTGTCAGAATCGAAGACTTAATGAGTTTTCCCATCGCTTTTTCCCTTCGTAGCAAACACACTTTCTAAGATTGGCAGGTGGTGCAATCAAATTCCAATCAGCTTAAACAAATTGCACTACGTCCGCTTGAATCCCCGGGGGAAGTATTCAATTAAATGAGAAAACGTCAGCTTTTCTACAACAGTAATGCGGTTTATTTATTAACAAGCAGCAAACCTGGATTTGAAAATCGATATCGTAATAACTTACGACCTTCTAAGAGAAACAGCCTTTACGATGCAGATTGTGAATAGATCAGCTCTTCAAAATACTTGCCATATAGTATGTTGTGATAGTCTAATATCAGAATATTAAAATGTGTTAAATCTAATACAATTTATATTCCCTCAGGCTTTACGACAACTTACTTTTAGGGTCTGGAAATTTACTGTTTAATTCTCTTCCGCAATTTCTATAAAAAGTGTTTTTGTTCCTTGTCATGGATTATGAGATCATTCACACTATAGGATTGAAATGAGCATATGCCAGGTGTTATAGCATCATTTATA